>JAMKCH010026314.1:0-18856 GCA_023653785.1 Ophioderma brevispina
ATTCTGCACTACGACAAATGTCCATCTCATCTCTGATGCAGCGGGCAAGAGTGAAATACTGAACCTTATTTCAAGTCTGTCTTTACCAGAGAGGAACAGCCTCCACACTGCCACAGATGGAACCTACGTCGCACGTTTCCATGATGGCCTGATTTCACTATATACCACGCAGGAGTAGAAAAATTACTCACTGGTCTAAAGCAGCAGGCCCAGATAGTGTACCAAGTCGTAATCTAAGATCTACCCTTGCACCAGATTGCCGGGCCAGTATACTGTAGCATTCTCTTCAATCATCTCTTCAAACCGGTACTCTACCACATGACGGAAATCAGCTAACGTCACTCCGATATTCAAGAAAGATTATCGTGCAGAAGACAAGAACTATAGGCCAGTGTCGTCTCCGAGCATCTGCTGTAAGGTCATGGAGCACATTGTGCATAGTCAGATCATGGACTCATCTAGATCGCAACAAAATCCTAACCGATACACAACACGGGTTTAGGAAAAGTCGTTTCCTGTGACACCCAGCTGCTGATGACTCACTACGACCTTATAATGTCCTTGGACAAAAAGAAGAGAATCGACGTCGTCATCCTTGACTTTACCAATGCGTTTGACACCGTACCTCACTGTCGCCTCCTTTCCAAAACTCAAACATCTGGTATCAGTGACCTTCTCCTCTCGTGGATTTCATCCGTCCTGAATCGGGCGCTCCCAGAAGGTTTGTACTTGAAGGAAGATCATCCTCCTCAGTTTCTGTAGACTCTGGGAGTTCCTCAAGTGAGGTCTCGGCGCACATTCTGGTTTTTCTGTACATAAACGACTTGCCTGAGCGGATGTACATCATAACCGCTTATTTGCAGACGATGCCCTAGTGTCTCGCGAACCATCTCCTCACCATCTGACCCCGCAGTTCTACAGAAAGGTACTGATAATCTTTCACGCAGGTGGCAGCATGACTGCAATGCAGTTTCAACCCCAGCAATGTCTATGTAAATGCATTTTAATAACTCCCGATCAAATACATCCGAAGCTACCGATTATGCAACCAGACACTGGCAGTTTGTGAAGTCCTCACTCGTACCTCGGGATATACCTCCAAGATGACTTGGGTTGGAGTACTGCACATTGGTATGCCAACATCTAAAGCCAGGCGAATGCTTGGGGTCGTACGTCGCAATCTCTACAACTGTCCTCAGAAAAACTTAAAACAGCGATGTTAAAGAAAAAAAACTTGGTGAGACCACGTTGGAGTACGCTTCAGTGTTGGGATCCCCACCTTAAAAACAACAAGAAAAGGTTGAGAGAGTCCAGAGAATTTTGCAACATTTGTTAAATCTAACTACTAGCGCCCAAGGGAACTGGTTACGACTCTCCTGAAAGACCTTCACTTCAGGTGTGATTAATGACATGGTGAAGCATTCCAATATTTAAAAAACCGGGTTCGAGAAATTGTGGGTGCCGCTCTTCCATGGCAATCTCCTCATGTCTCTTTCAAGCAAGTTTTTTACATCATTTTGCTACCCATTGAACAGGTTATAGGCCTATACAGCAGAACCAAAGAGGTCCAGTGACTGTTCCTTGAGGCACACCAATGTAACCTTACATGTGGGTACAGATGACTGGCCGGATTAACTACAACTTGCTGTGTACGACCGGAAAATAATTTTTTGACCCATGTGATATTTTCCCCACTAAGACCATAAGAATCAAGTTTTTGCGATGAGACGACGATGTGAACCTTGTCAAAGGGCTGTTGTGAAAAATCAAGCACTGCTACAATCAACAAAGTTGTTTTTATCCACAGTTCCCCACTGATATCTGTATAGTCAAGATGAGCTGAGTCTCTGTTGATTGCTTGGCCCGAAAACCATGTTTTCCGACATAGAGAAAATAATGCTTGAGATTCTTCGAATTCAGAAAAGGATTGACATCTAGCAGGCAAATGTCAATTCCAACCTCTACATTTCCCGGGGATTTAAAGTAAATCGTAGCAGCGCCACGGCCCCCCCCCCAAGAAAAATGAGGTGCAAAATATTTGGCGATTTGGGGCCAAAATCACCAAATTTGGGCCAAAATCAGCAATTTTTGGGGCACAAAATTGGTTAAAAGTCTCCAATTTTTGATATTTTTGCCGCTTCACCAGAATTTCACTTTTGTCCCCCCCCCCAAAAAACTCACTTTGCCCGCCCTCTCCCCGAAAAAAAAATATATGCGCCGCACTGTTTGCCTTAGGTCAACCATATAGAATTAGATTTGCATTCATTTTAGCCTTGATTTAAGAAGGTGCAACATAGATTTTTAAATCAACAGGTGTCCCAAAAATGTGGCAATTCTGATTTTGGCACTGGTGTATAGCTTTATATAAAAATATCCCCACTGTAAGGATTAAGGTGTGAACTGTTTCTTTCTTTGGTACAAATATTGTGAAATTTCTAAGTTTCCTATAGGTACAAAATTCAGGCCTGTTTGTTCTATTGAAATATAAGCATAATACAAATCACCTTCTGTTTTGCTTTAAGTTTTTCTGTAACCAATAAAAGGTAGGAAACTATTGAGCGTCTATTAATCTATACAATCCTACAATTGTCAGAAATATGGATGACCTGAAAATCACTCGTTGCACGTTTATGTTTAACCATAGAGATTAATTTGATATTGGCATTGATTGGTCCCTAACCACAGATCCGGGCAAGGATTCACTTTTAAATCATTGGTAATATAATAGGGAAACATTCAATTTTGCAAAACATTTTTAGCTTATTTTGATTACTGGAAGTAAAAGAAACTCGAGTATCACCGTACCAAATTGATAGGAATTGGATGGTTTACTAAGGAAATTCCAAACTGGGGTACCCTCCCCCCCCGCCACTTGAAGAAGTTAACCCTCGTCCACATGAATTGAGGAATATATGTAGTTTGGGTCCCATACCCATTTTACACCAACTGCGATCTGAAGACGTAATGCGATTTGTGGATTCACTGGCCCTGCTTCTTTTTGTTTGCTACAAAATTTTCACTATTATTAAAATTCAAGCACTTGCCTTTTAAATTATACAAATTAATATTTAAGAAAATATTAGCGCATGGCCCTGGCGTCATTTCATATTCTATAACCCAATCATAACTTCATAACCTCGGGCCTCTGCCACACGCATGGTTACGTTCGCTAATCATCGCACCAAATAGAGAGCCCCAATACTTTCGAACATCGATTTCAAAAGTTTAAGAATTTTGTTTGGCGTTATTTAGAAATTGATAATTTTGATGTTTTACATGTGTTGTATCAAAGGTGTTATTTGGTCTCGTATCCAGTCTCACATACACGTTTACGTGATTGGTGATCTCTGTACGAGAGCATATTTGTTGCATTTCATCAAGCTAACTCTGAATTTCAATTGACAAGGTAATTGATGAAGCTATAATTGGTAAAAATAAGCCATTGAATTTTTAAATATGAGTCTGAGACTGAGGCAGACAGTAGAGACAGTCATGACACTGACAGTGACAGCGCTCAGCTTAGACTCAGCTTCCAGTCCGCCTGATATAAAATATCAGGCGCTGGGCTAAGGGTCTTTCGCTCGTAGCGGAAAGAGCCCTCCCGACGACAATCGCTAATATATTTATACAAGTGCTGCAATACTTGTACCAACCTGCTTGTGCTATCTTCTCGATGTATTCCTCTCACCCTTTGTATCTAAGTAACCGCACTGGAAGTGATTAACAAATTTTGTGCACGCAAAACGCCCGAGTCAAATGATCAAACGTGTTGTTGCAATTCTCCGTTGTTGCTAACAAAAATTCAGTTAGGCATGGACTCACAGATCGAATCTGTGTCATTGTGATATTAACCTTTCCTCTGACCAGACGATAGGTAATTGCATTGCGTTTAAAGCATGTTACATCCAAAATTACATGACCTGAGTTTATATGGTTGATGGACTTATTGCCTTTTTCAATAGAGTCATTATACAATCACGTAGACACAATTTGTTAACTTCCAAAAATCACGAAGATTTAAAAAATTGAAGCTCCGTAATGAACAAAAAGAAGAACGGGAAAAGAAAACTGGTTCGTTTCACAACACAGAGTCTGAATGTTTGTTGATAAACACGGCTTTCACACAAAGGACCCCGAGGTTATTATTAACACTTGCCACTTTACACTTCATCAAAATGGTGAAATATAGAAGTTACTAAGCCCTTCCTATTTTATTATTTTTCAATTTAAAAATGATTGTATAATAGATAAGTAAGAATTATTTTTTATTCTGCTAGAGTTTGATGAAGCAGCCATTTCGGGAGATCCCGATATGCCGTGGAAATATCTCGCGAAACTTGTCATGTGCGAAGTGCTATCCGGTGTGGGTAAGGAACCATGATGAATTCGGGATTATGTGCAATCATGAAAATGGATTAGTCTCCTTGTCTGTAAAAAGAGTTGAACAGACCTTATACGTCAACTTGATATTATTTATACACGTGAAGTTTGACAACATCGCCATGTGTGGACGAAATATGTTTGGAAAATCATCGAAAATTTTGCGTTATGGGATTTACATCAAACATGGGTATGTTGTAATTATTTCATGAAATGTTAACCATGCATTTGGGGGCGAGAAAACAAATGAATAATGAATTGAAGGGTTTTAGAGCCCGATAAAATTTGTAAATAAGGCAAAGTAACAAACGCTTTACGCAATGCAATTACCCTGTGTTGTGGTTAGAAGGAGTAAGGAGAACATCTACCACAGATTCGATCTGTGTAGGCGTGGACACGCGCCGTGGCAGTGGTGGGGGAAAATTTAGTCCGAGGTTGCTATGACTAGACACTCCATATTGGGGGGTCGTTTAGAGTCAGAGCATGAAGTATTTAGCTATTGCAGGGTCCATCACAAATTTAAAAACGACTTTACTCACCTTGACTTAAAAGAAAAAAAAAATCCATCCTAATGTCACTGATATCTTATTTCTAACGGATGTGCAGTTCAATGCAATTAAGTATGTTGGTCGTCAATAACGGTGTGCAAATAAAGAAATTGAAGGCACTAAAGTATCTAAAATTTGCCCATTACTAAAGATTTCACATCGAAATTGGCAGAATGTTTTAATATACCTCAGAATTGCGCGTTTTTTTTCCTAATAATTATATATTAGTGATAATAACACCCAGGATGTCGGAATATAGTACCAAATAGGAGGTCGGTAATGTGAAGTTTTTACAAACTTTTTTTCCCGACAGGTTTTTCCGTCGAAAACCCCAGCCGATATCCTATGTACTCTAATTCGTAGCCCCGGGCTTCGCCCGGGCTACTACGTTTTTTCGCGCTATGGGAAAATGTAGCCCAATCATTGGTTTTATTGTGACAAAAAACAGCTCCACCGAGTCCTACGACAAGGCGCTTTGAGCGCAACTTGGTTATGGTCAAAAAGTAATCCAATTGGGCATGTAAAGTGACTTAGCAACCTCAACAGCGTCGGCGACAGGTGTGATCTTTGCTAGTCGCTGCTCTCCCTCGTTTGACATATAACGCACGTAAGGACGTGTGGCTGTGAGCAGCGCGATGGATTGTTTTGGTCACAGATGCTTGCATAATGTGACGGCAGGCTTATCAACGATAAAAAAAATGTCCGGCGTGTCTGCAATATTTGTTTGTGATTCTTACTGCTCAAAACTTCAGATTTACACTACCCACTGAATCCAGAAATAATTTAGAGGACTTTTTCAACCCCCAGTGAGATTCCTTATTGCACCAAAAGGAAAAACTTTGGAAGGTAAGTTCTCAAAATGTTTGGATAAAATGACTGTCTAATTTGAAAGTTTTCACGGAATGGTCATAGCGTTACGAAAGGCGAGACAACTAATCCCAGCTCGAGGCCCTGAGTCCCGAGGTGCTCTCTAGACCTCCATATTTGGTTGTCGTGTACTAGATCATAGCTGAATGAATTATTAGCTATTGGCAGGTCCATCAACGATTTAAAACTGACATTAACTTCACCTTGACTTACAAATCCTACCTAAGTCACTGATTTTATTCTAACGGATGTGGCAGTTTGGTCATTGTCATTGTACTTCGAGGATGTTTGGCATAAAATGAAAGAAAATTGAAGGCACTAAGTATACTAAAATTTGCCATTCACATCGAAAACTTGCAGAAACATGTTTTTCATAATACCTCAGAATTGCTTTTTTTTTTGGTCCTATAATTATTTAGCTTGTGATAATCACACCCAGGGAGTCAGAATAAATACAAATAGGATGGGTCGTAAGTGAGTATTTTTTAAAACTTTTTGCCTGACAGGTTTTCCCCGTCGAAAAAAAACCCGCATATCCTATGTACTCCTAATCGTAGACCGGGTCTTTCGCCGGGGTACGACGTGTTCGAGCTAAGCGCAGGCCCAGGCTCAGCTCAGCCTCAGCTGTTATAAGAGGCTGAGATTCTAGTTGAGTACTCTAACCTCTCTCGGTCTGGGTGAAGACCTAGTTCTGCTGCTGGATTCATACCTTTTGCTTTTCATCATCTTTAACATTTGGACAAATTACGTGTAATCAGCTAACAAAGGTTATGCCGCTGTACATGGACTTGGTCTCAACAATAAGCAAATGCCAATTTAAGTCATCTGACATCGTCAAGATTTTTTTAAACTTACTTCAAACAGGACTCTTGTAGCATCTTTACAATACTACAGAACGAGAATCCACACATTGTTTCATCCAACGGCGAAAAAATACTAATTGGATGAAATTTAAACGCAGATTTATTTACTCCACTAAGCTTCATGATTGAAGTGGTTGCAGTTCTCGGAGTTTGGTAAAGTCGACACGCTTCGTTTGTTGGTGCAACAAAACACGTGTGGATTCTTGTTCTGTAGGATTGTAAGATCCTGTTTGAGGTAATTTTAAAAATCTTGAAGCTGTCAGATACTTTCATTTGGCATTTTTGCTATTGTTGATACCAAGTCCCTAGCGGCATAACCTTTACGTTAGCTGATCTACGATAATGTCCAAATGTTACAAGATGAATGAAAGACAAAGGTTATGCTCAGCAGAACTATGTGAGACCATTGTGAAGACTGAGCCGGAGGTCAGGCTGACCTCCAGAACTGGTGTACACTAAACTTTTACTAAACTAAAGAATTACTTTATAACTAAAGAGAGCTAAGACAGTCATTGGTGTTGCAATGGTCACAATAATAAGGCCTTAAGGATTCACAGGGACTATATACTTTTCTGCATAATTGCCCAATTGATCCTAAGAAGTTTTGGGGTCGTTATATACGTCACATCTAAAAGGAAATGCTTTAAACCTTTCTTCTACCCATTAATTACAACCGTTATTTATTAATCCTAGCTTACATTAGCTGCTGCTTTTTTAAACAAGCACATTTTTCAAGTAAATTTGTATGGTATGTACAAGCCTCTAGCCGGGACCCAGAATCAGAGCTCAACATTAATCTTTTAACACTACTCATATTTATCATCTTACTGACCTCTCCTGCTCGGTTCTGGTCTGTCCATAGAGGAGCGGTGCCCAAATAAGAATCGCTACCTCCATGACTACTTCCACAAGTAACTCAGGTCAGCTAGTGCCTTTAATGTGGATGTTACAAACAAGATGACAGGCCAAGACTGGATTAAAAGATTAGCAAATGTTGCCTTAGGCTAATAATCATTTAATATACACATTTGATTTATACTGGTAGCATTAATTGATCATATAATCCAGTAGTTCATTGAAAGGTAGTCAAGCAGGGTAGTACAAGTGAAAACATCGGTTTTCTCTCCTGTTGGTGACATGCTAAGGGGGCACAAAGTGTTTTAGTGGTCTTGTTTTTAATTCCTTTTACTGAAAGATATGCTTATATGCTTATAGTAGATTCATCCAATCGATCTTCCAAACACCTGACCAGATCGTTCCACTCATCAAGACAGGAGGTTCTCGGTCGAAACGGAAATGAATGTAGCTTATTAAGTCCTATGGAGGCTCACACAAACAAGAAAGGAGAGTAATTTATCTGTTACGTTTCAATTCACTTTGCCGAAATCACGGGAGGTATTTCGCTAGCTATCAATGGACATACCACTATACTCTGTCTGTATCTCTAACTCATAACCATGATAACTCGCGCAAATAAGAACGATTTGATAGCTGCTGTGTGATACAAGAACATGGTCACATTGAATTGTGAATATATGAATAGAGATAAATACAAATTAAATACTTCACAGAGCAGCTATCAACTTTATAAACAGATATAATGGTAACATCATAATTATTGCGTCACCCCCACCCATCCCAGCATAAAAGATCGCTTTTTCTATGAATCACTTTACAAGTATTTTTTTAGGCAAAATGTCCAATGAATTGCAAATTCATCATTGGCAAATGATGTGAGGATCTAAGTCTTAATGATATGGATGTTTTTGTTTTACTGAAACCTGGTTGGAATGATAATTATAATGACAGTGATGTACCAATTGATAGTATTATCTATGTAGGCTGATAGGAAAGGTATGGAGCATGGCTGGTATTATGTTATATTAAAAATGTAGAGCTTATAACAAAGTTACTAAATTTGATGACAATATTATTTGAGGCTATGTGGTTGGAACATGACTTCCATAATACCAAAACCTATTCCTTATTACTATTGGGCTTATTATTCCATGTCAAACACTCGAGATGTGCACCGCCAAGCAGGGTCATGGATTTTTAAACCCTTGTGCTAGCACCAGGGTTATAGCTATTACGCACGAGGATGTAGTCCCATTTTGTGTGTGTTTTGTATATCAGGGACTACATTATATCTATGAGGACAAAGAAATTGTGGAAGGGAAGTGCGTAGGGGAGAGCCTGAGTCAGGGACGTATATAGAGCGATCTCCACAAAATCGCGGCGTGTAAATTTTCTGTTTGGAGCCAGTTTTTACACTTCAAAGTCCAGAAATTTTAGCTAGAAAAAGTATCGGCCTTGTGTGCCATTGTCCTATGGTGGATGGCGAAGGCGTACCATTGAGGCAAAGTATTTACCGTGTGCAACTCTATGCTCAAAGTAAAGGGCTTCTTGAACTCCCTCAGATTTGAAATATCCTTAGGGTTTCCAATGTCGAGATAACAAATTGCAATCATCTTTGGCACAAGATGACCCCCAAAACTAATATACACAAATTTCTATTCATAGGCAGATCCCTGGTGACGTCATACCCCTGTGCGTCTTCGGCATCCATCATGCTCGTCCTCCTTCCTCTTTTTTTTTTGGGGCTCTACCTGACCGGCGAGATGAGATTTATCTGTTAGCCTCCCATTCGAGTAGAAATTCATACAAGGTTTGCTGGTATTGTTCCGGGCAGGACTAGGGTGAAAACTCTAATTTTACCATACTATGTCCGGATCCGTTTTTTAGGATTTTTGATCCGACTTCGGCCGAATTCTGGGCCAATTCGCTGAAGCCGGCAGGTTCCACCAGATTTTGGTCTGGTCTGTGCCAAATTCGTAACCCGGTAAATTTCCCCATTGTAACTATTAACTACTTTGAGTCATTTGATTGGGTCGGTGGTGTACACACTCCTTATGTTGTTTACTGTTCGGACGGCATTAATACAGCGCTCCTTAGCGAGAGAGCCGTCCCTGTAACACTTTGGCTTTTTTTATATCCAGTTTTTAATATACTACGACTAAAACTCTCATTACTCGATTGTGTATTTATTATTAAACTGGGCAGTCCTGGCACTAGACTCTAATTCGTGTCAGGGTCATAGTTTCTAACTCCTATTCCTTTTTTGTGTGCCTTACAGATTTTTGTCCAGACAAGCTAATCCAATTGAGTGTCCAGACCATTCTCTAACTATAGAACTTAAAAAATCTGTATTTAGTGTAATCGATTCCTCTTCTTTGTAAAGGCTCTTTAGAATTTAGTTACGTGATCTAGCCGGCCCATTGTGCCAACGTCTCTGTAGGCTAGACACGATAATTTCCTCCAAGGCCCTCCTTTGAAGCCAGGTCGTTACCCTAGTTAAAACATCCTCTTCTTTGTTTGTGTCTTGATTGTAATTCTTCCTTGTCCTTCTCGTGAAGGAAACGTCTTTGTTGTAAATCACGTCCTATTGAGAAAGGGCAATTAACTTTGAGTTACTTAAGTGTATCGTGCGTGCTTAACGCTTTCGATGACCAAGCACTGCTGTGTGGGGGGATGCCGCTCATTTTGTTTTGAGTGGGATCCCCACCCGACTTGCTGGCGCCATCGATCGTGTACTAGGGAGTCCCCTTGCTTATCTTATTGTGGACTGGTGGGGATCACTGGGACATTATCAATGTCCAAACGGAGTTCTCTCCGCGGAATTTCCTCAGGCAGGTCGACACGGCGCGGTGCTACGGCGGAGAAGGCGGCGGCTTGTGGTTCTCCCCCAGGCACTGCAGGGGCTTCTGTCCCGGTGGTGTCCGCAACCAACACCACCGCGGTGGCTTCGGCTGTCAGCGCTCCTGCTGGGGATCGCCCTCCTGGCTGGAACCTCGCTGCCGGAGCGCACTTGGAGCTGCCTCAGTCCCCGCCGTATGGGATAGAGGTGGCGTCAGGCCTGGCTACGCCTTGCCCTTCTGGGCTTGAAGCTCACCGGGCTGGGGCTGGGCTCCCCTTCGGGGAGGCGCGCCTCAGAAGCCACCTATGTCCCCTCGGGACCAGGTAGCTTCGGGCTCGGCTGAGCCTCCCCCTTCGGGTGGGAGGTTCACCAGGCCGAGGTTGCGCTCCCCTTCGGGGATGATCCTCCTGCCTTGCAGGCGACGCACCTGCGATGCTGTAGGGCAGTCTTTTCGCCCCCGGCCTCCTGGGCTGTGCGGGCTGGATCCTGTCGGCGTCGGTCGATCCCGCGCTCCCTTGGGGGAGCATGCGGTGGTACCAACCCTGTCTGGATTCGGGGCTTTCCCCGCGCGGGGGGCATTTGCTGCCTCTGCTGCGGATGGGCTTCGGGTCCGCGCGCCCAATGCCTGCAGGGTGGGTACCGGGATTTGCCCCCTGGCCCTCTCTCTTTCCTCTTTTTTCCCCCCGCCTCCCTTTCTCCCCCCCTTGGGTGTTGGGGGTGTGGCCCCGTATCTCCTGGCCCCCTGCCTTGCTCTCCTGCCGATCGTTGCGGTACCTCTGCTTCACCCTCCTGTCACGGCCGGTGGTCACCCATCCGGCTGGGCGCCTTCTGCCGTGACTTCGACCCTGACCCTGCGGTAGGATCCCTTCCACTGGGATGGGGTCTCGGCTTGCGGGCATGGGTCCGGGGACAATGGGCTTCGGTGCCGTGCGCTCACCTCGCTTGCTGGTCCCCCATGTGATAATGCTAACCGGGGTTTCAACAAGGGGGGGGGGGCAGGCCATATCCCTGTGGGTCATGGCTTTTATCCGGGGTCCAATCTAGGCAGGCAGGCTGCGTACGGTGCACAGTCTGCACAGGGTTGGCATCACGGGTTTGGCATCACGGTCGCTAGTTATTGCCATGGCCCTTGCGCCGCGCACTCTTTGTGCTGCGGCGTAAGAACTCCTATTCGCCTCTAGCTGCCGCCTCTCCGCATGTGGCCGACAGCCTCAACAGGGTTCCCTGTCGGGTCTCTTCATGTTCGGTTCGGAGTTTGAAATCTGCATTGAGCAGGTTGCGACTCTGATAACGAACGAGATACCCTTGAGGCTGGCCTCGCCAAGGGTGCATGAAGGGTAAGGCTGCCACCATCGAAGAAGAAGAACAAGAAGCAATTTGACCTTACTACAGGTCCATGTCCACAGACTCCTCTACCCTCTGGATAGGGAATTTGAACAAACTCTGTTTAAACATATCTATTTTAAATTTCAAGTTGGGCTTTCTTCTTAATAACCATAATGTTAACTTAAAAAATGTTTATTAATTTAATCATCGTCTCATTATCAGAACTCACACTTTGTCCATTACTACAATCAATTTCCCCCACATTCTATGAGAAATTAAATAGCTGCAAAAATTGTTTATCTGGTTTGGAAGAGGAACTACCAATGAAAAAATGATTGATTTTGATAACATTCTTTGCTATTAAAAATTTAAGTTACATTGCTCTTTGATAAGGGCCAATTCCATAGCTGGTTAATCACTTGGCAGTAAATTTCTTATGGTTTATCTGATAAATTATGTATGTTTATACCTTCAATTAGCACTCTCCAATTCACAATTAGGGGTTGTTCCTTTGATACTCTTCATCTCAGAGTAAACTTTCAGTATATCCCTTGACCCTGGACTTTACCATACTTTGTTTCACGTTTAGACTTTCCACTATCAGTGTTATTTATATATTTCAAGTCATTTCATCTTCTTAGGACTCTTAGTTTTGGGAGTTATTATCTGAACAATACTTTAGTCAAAAAAGATGTAGGGCCTACCTTTCCTCAACACACATTGTTATCATGTAGAAACATAAGTTGTTTTTTGAAACATCTAAATAAATAACAAATGTGAACTCTCTATATATCTCACTGGCCGTGTACCCCGGGGGGGGGTGGGGGGGGCTTTGGGGCTAAAGCCCCCCTCAAGTGCTCAAGAAAAAATAGGAAGGAAGAGAGGAAGGGAGAAAGAAAAGGAGGAAAGAGAAAGGAAGGGAAAGAAGAAAAAGAGATGACTGGTACATTATTTGATTTTTTTCATGCAAATCGGATCAAAAAGTGTCGGAAGAATTACCAAGGAAAGGCGTTTTCAAGTCTTGAAAACCAATAAAACCTCAGGAGAGCTTCCCGGGGCTCTGCCCCTTGACCCCCGCCGGGCCCTGTTGCCCCTGGACCCCTTTACTCGCTCCGCTCCTTCGCTCTCATGTTCGACATCTTTATCCGCCCCCCTCATAAACTTTCTGGCACGCCTATGAATATTTATCACAAAACTATGATCAGGCCCGTAAGACTCTTTAAATTTATTATCTTACTTTATAGGGCAAATGAAATATTGTCAAAATAGACAAGTGACTATATAGCCTATTATAGAGATTCAAGTTGTCTTTTCACCTATATTTTATCGTCAGATCAAATAAGAAACAAGAATTTCTACTACCTATCGATTTTCACTTGGATCTTGGAGAAGTTTGTCTGCACTGTGTGAATGTTTTTTTTGTACCCACTTTGTATGTCCTGGCTAAGAGTAGAGACCCCGGTGGTGTCCACTCATATTGACCATCGTGTAACTCTGATCGTTCCCCTTTCGCGTAAAAAGGTGTATTTTGAAAGTATGTTCGCGAACATAAATGTACGCGATTTTGTAAACAAAAGGGTCCTTTTTTGGCCAAAAAAGAAAAAACATAAAATTTTTTTGAAAAAGGGTATTTTTTTTTGTGAAGTAACGAAAATGAATGTGAAATCCATAAATCTACCATTTCTCGCTTAATTTAATCCAGTATAACATTTTTTTTTATTTTTTTTGCCCCCAAATATTCGACAACTCGTCCCTGGGACAAGTCCTGCTTAAAGTTCAAGTCGAATCCCTGTTTGTTTACTACTGTACATTTCATGTCATCGTGTAAGCAGGTGCTTCCAAGGTCTTTTGTACTCCAACTCTGTGCCCCGGTAGAGGACCGCTATTCCAGGGGTCTTTATAATACAGCTATATCATAATGCACGGTCTGTGGAACATGACAAGCAGGGTTGGTACTCTTGAATTCATCATGGTGCTCTTGAACATAAAGTCCAAGGGGCCACTTTTTTCCCTCTAAATGCTGGCGACTATGCGATTGAATTTGTGCTGGATCAGGTGTCATTAAGTGTCTTTGCACTGTCCTCCAGGAGTATAAATGTTTATATTGAAAATGCCTTGACTTTTCTTCTCATGTAATTTTGCTGTAATAAGAACGTATGATATATAGGAGCTACGTTTCTTGTTGCATTTGTGCGCAATGCAGCAAGCATTAGTGACTTAACTCGAATTGTTCACACAGGCTATTTTTTTATCGAAGTGATATTTTGAATTGGGGACCAATTCAATGTACTTTTGGTTATTTGAATTCAGTGTACTTTTCTGTTATTTGTTTTCTTCATTAATTAGGCTTAAAGATGGTATTAAAAACAGATAAAAGCATAACAGAGTTTTCATCGTTGAAAGGAAAATATTTTTTGTGTGTGTTCTTGAAATGTCACAAAAGGGGTGAGTTTTGTAAAATGGTACTTGACATGCACAAAAAAGTTGTTTTTAAAGGTTATTTTTACCCGTTTTCATTGAAAAGGGGTCAAATTGCGAATGTTGACTTTTGAAACTACACGAAAAAGGACCCTATTTTTTGACTTGGGGAACGATCACGCGTTACGCCTTTGAATAGGAAGTCACACCACCGGGGGTAAGACCAATGTTTCCCTTTTACAAAGTCAAATTCTGTTTTGTGTTCCATTTTACAAACACCGATTTTCACCTGATTTCTGTAATTGAAAATCCATGAATTGACCATATCACAGTCTAACTTACCTGTGGAAGATTATCTGTCACTTGAATCATGAGTGTTCACAAAGTTGGCCTTCCACGCCTGTCTCGTCCGGTGTTTTTACTAAACATCTCGAGATTACAACGACAATTTGAAACCGAACAAAGGCATTTGAAAGCTAATAAGACTGTGCCTTTGAAAGGTGATTAAGTCTCATGTCCCAACTAGTATTTTGTATTGCAAAAGAGGGCACTTTTCACTTATACCAGTTTTTTGAGACGGCTTTAGATACCTGCTGTATCATAGCAAGGGTTACAACAGCATCGTAACGTTGATGCACTCGTTTCTTTTTTGGTGTGATATAGATCTTGAGAGAATGAAAATCAACGAAATTTTGAGCTGCTACTGCCTTTCGTTGTCCTGCAGGCGCATTCAGAAAGTTGGGGGGTCACCATCAAAAAGGCTGTGCGATGCAAAAGACATTTTGAGAGGGCCATAAACTTGTAATGGAACCTTCTCCACTTTGAAAGTCACTATCTTGGGTATTTTGTTTGGGTAGATTCAAATCTCGCATCAAAAATGTGATGCTCTTTTAACTTTTAAAGTTATTTCGGGGTAAAAATGAAAGATCTTTGCATCTGGGACCAACGTTGGGGGGGTCAGATCTCCGTAAACTGTAACAATATTTTTAATTCCATTTTCTTGTTAATCTGAGTCACACTGCAGGACTTTCTGCCAGTACAATTTAATACGCACATTAGGTAAATACTAAGCGAGTAGCCGCCTCTTGAAAAATCCTAATTTTGCATTTTGACATATATTGGCCCCCCCTGAAAAGCAATGTGACATATACTCCCACCCCCTCTACTTCGATTGTGAAGATAACATCATTAAAGAACTATCTTGGAAGAACCAGCTTGGTCTTGATGTCTTAAAAATTGTTTTTCAGCACAAGACACTTTTTGCTGATTCCCCATAGAATGTATATGGTGCTATACACTGTGCATGTACACACTGACATCTGGTCACATATACCTTTGTGTGGTAACTTTGAGTGGTGTATTTCATTGTGAACAATAAAACACCAACTAGTTCTTTCATGAAAATTGTTTTTAATGATATTATAAATATCTTCATCAACATTAATAGGGGGTGGTGGCCGAATTCAACATTGTTGGTTTTTCAGGGGGGTCAAAATGTTCAAAAAGTATTTACCATTTTCAAGGGGATGTACCCCACTTATTACTCTTCTAATGTGTTCATAAATGTATTGGTTTAAGTTCTACTATGTACCTCTGATTGACCACAGATGGACAATAACATTTTCTTACTTTTGGAGTTATGCCCCCCCCCGATTTTGGCCCCGATGAACAAAGGCGCATATAGACGCCTCATTACCTCTTAAAGTAAATTGCTATGAACCTACTGATGCAGATTTTAATTCTACACTAAGATTACCCATAGATGTGTTTTCAAAGTTGTGGAGGGCTCCATTACTTCGTAAACCTATCATCATAGTCTTTCACATTGGGTTGCACTTTTGATGTTACCCCCCCCCCCCAAATTTCAAATTGCTCTAGTGGGAAACGAAATGAGACTATGACGCTCAAAATTCAGGAATTTTCAGATCTCATCAATGTCACCACCACACGAAAGCAAATAAATCCCCGACGTGCTGCGGTGGCAGATCTCGAATGGTAACATGGAATGGGCCTATTGTTTATTACCAATGCAAATGTTGATTATTTAAATATATTAGATTCTTTGATTCAGGATCATTTTGATGATGTTATTATCTTCGAGGATTTTAATCTTGACTTAGTAAGGCCATGCTACTCTAATAACATTGGCCAAGGCACATTACATGCTCTAATCAAGGAAATTTTACAATAACTGAAAAATCGCAAAACATACTTGATCTAGCTTTTAGTATCTAATCCAGATCGCCTCTCATTTTCAGGTGTTCATAGTCCTCGGGCTCAGTGACGCATCACTAATATACTCAGTTCATAAAAATATAAAGTTAAAAAAGTCCCCCTCCTAAAACACTAGTACATTTGCTAAATAAATTAATGATAAGATTTTGTTATTAATGCTATTAAAGTGTCTAATTGGGATATAGTGTTCAAATCATGTGTATTGACTATGTGTATGCAAAAACTTATCTGAACCATACCAATCTGGCTTATCGGGCTGATCATTCTACTGAAACAGCTCTTGGATGTTCATGATTATGTTCTGAGATGTATGGATGATGGTAAAGCTTTTTTATGTCCTGTTAGATCTAACCGCTGCATTTTATACTGTTGATCACAAAATTCTCTTGCGCGGTTAGCTAACAATTTTGGCATTAAAGAATCTGCTCTAATGGTTTCAGTCCTATCGGACCAAAAACAGTAATGTTTTAGTTAAGGGGGCTTCTGTGTCCGTCATCTTGAATGTGGTGCCCCTCAGGTCTCCGTCCTTGGCCCCATTCTTTTTACTTATTTACAAACTATCTGCATTGGTCAACAATTATTCGCAACATGGCATTAGTAATCATCTATCCATTCTGATGATGTTAGTTACTCAGTAATTTGTCCTACACGGCCTGGCGATGCTGCCTGCTGTTTGTTTAGGCTCTCTCATTGCATCGAAGAGTTGCAGCTTGGTTGTGCAATAATAAACTTAAGTTGAACAATTCCAAGACCGAGCTCTTTCTTGCCTGTTCCCAATTCCATTACTCAGCTCTTCAGCATCTCACTCTTCATGTTTGCGGCCTTGCAATCAGTTTTTCCTCCTCCATTAAAAATCTTGGTGTGGTTTTTTGACAGTGGGCCTGAGTATGACTGATCACATTACTTCTCTTTCGCGCTCCTTAACTTGGCACAATTTGTAATTTAGTCGCATCAGGAGATTTTCGGACTTTAATGCATGTAATATGCTGTTCGGGCCCTTGTCCTTTCCAGATGGACTTTGCTGTTCCATTCTTAATGGTGTCTCAAAAGGACCTTGCACGCCTCAGGAAATTGCAGATAGAGTAGCCAGGTCTTATTTTCAAGGAGCCTAAGCGCACGCACACTTCCCCCTTGCTTCTGGAATTACACTGGCTCTCTGTTGCTGCCAGAATACAATTTCGTACCTTGTACATACCTATAAGGTTCTGAACTCTGCCACCACCCAGCTACCTCGATCCTGTTGGCTCTAGCCATTCCTCATATTCTCTCCGTTCCATAGCTTCCGGTGAGTGTCTCGCTGTCCCACGGCCGCGTAGGAGTTTTGGAGACCGGCTTTTTCCATCAATTGGCCCTCGTCTCTGGAACTCCTTGCCCCCTGCCATCTAGAGAGCTAATTCCATCATGCCTTGCAAAAAGCTTTTAAAACACACCTTTTTCGCCAACATCTAGGCTTTCCTGTTTTTCTTCCTTCCTCTTTGCGCCTAGTATCCTTTGGCAAGTATGCGCTTTATAATTTCTTGTAATTATTATTATTAGATCATGAATGATGTTAATGATGCACGTGAGTTTTGGGTTTTTGGACTGACATGTTATTGTTCAATAATGTCTGTGATGCACCATGCAACCAGTAAAAGAATACATTGTAAAGGGTTCGCTACTTCCACTGATGGATAACATAAGGAATTTCATATGATTAACAAGAGAAAGGACCTACTTAAAAAAAAAGGTCATCCTTCATAGACTTTCTATAAGAGGATTACAATGATTACCAGGATTGTAAGCCGCAATTCGAATTTGTTTAATCCGAATTGTTGACACAAATACGAAGGATATACTATCGGTTTGGAATAGGGCAATTTCTGAGTATTGTAAAATGTGATATCTTGACAGGCTTTTTGTGTCGGTCGTCTGCAAGAATTGCAGAAAGGCACATAGGGATTACTCTGGTCGTATGTCTGTGTGTCTGTGGTCTGTGTATCTGTGTGTGTGTCTGTGGGCAAATGTGTTTTTTTTTTAACCCTTCATAGTATGCGCCGTATGAGTTCCGTAGGGCTACGATGATGTAGTGGTGAGGACTTGTTTTATACTGAGGTGGTCTGTTCGGGTGATGTTGGTGACCTTATGTGACCTTGGTGACCTCATTTACCTTGGCAGGTGTCAAAATGTTACCTGTTCCCGCATGGCTTGTGTGCAAGTTATCTGGATTTTCGTACGGCGTTAATGATGTAACTTGGTGGAAGAGCGTGTTAAAGAGTTTCTGCAACCTGATTAGATGTTGGCATATTTCGGGCAAATTACTTATGCAATGAGCTAATTAATATGCAGAATCAGCTTAATTGGCTATATTTTTAAAACGGTACATAGCTATTGTTAAAATTTTTCTTCACTTCACGAAAACCCATTATGGTGCATCTTCTGTGCCATTTGAAAGTTCCTGATACATGGCGGCTTAGGTATGCAAATGAGGCGAATTAATATGCATAATTGGGCTGTATCGCTAAAGTGCCTCGGAATGCAAAATT
>JAMKCH010026315.1:0-20550 GCA_023653785.1 Ophioderma brevispina
AATACACGCGATTCCCCTCTTGGTTTATATTCTAGCTCAATTGCTGTGAATTACACCCTTGGTGATAGCTGTCAGAAGACTAGGAGTTCACATAATGCATTGTTTTTTAGGGAATAACCCTCACATAAGTTGCAGATTATGTTCAAAAGTTTCAGACTTTAAAGTTAAAGGGGACACGGGATCCCGGGGGGGTTCTCACATTGGGATGAAGTCTGGGTATGTGCCGCCTATAAGACCCTCATTTTCAGGCTCTTTTTCAGTTCCAGAGACCCCCATTTTAGTACCATTTCAGTTCCAGAGACCCTACTTTTCATGTCCAAAGCCACATTCTACCAAATTTTCTTCAAAAAAACCTCAAAAAGTAGCTGGAAATTGAGGGAAATCGCAGCTTATTTTTTGAAATTTTTTGAAAACCTAGTTCCGGAGACTCCATTTTTTGGGCCTCAAATCAGCTCCGGAGCCTCAATTTTTGAAATCCGGGAGGCACATACCTACCCAAAAAAAAGTTGAGAACCCCCCCCGGGCACGGGATGTCGGGCATAAAAATATTCATAACATTTTGAAAATAACCCATACAACAATTACTTTCACTTGAAAAACAGTTCGGATGTTACCCCATCAATATCATGAAATATTTCTGACTGGCTCTGATCAAATGAGGAAATTTATTTAAACTTTCTTTAGGCAGGGTAGCCCCCTTCAGTGACAAGAGCACTGATTTCCAAAGGAGGCCCTGCATATAGATAAAAAATACTAAACACACATAAAACAGAATAAAATAAGCAATGAGTATAATTGACTGTAGACATCTACAGTAGTACAAAATATGCTTTGTGTGGGATTTACAAATGTAGATGCTTTAATTAAGGGGCGTGTTCCGATCGTCTTTGGGACTTCCCTGATTTACCCGGAAGTAGTATTGATTTTGATATCAGATGAAAGGCCGTATTTTTCTCATTGTCGTCCTGAAATTTGAGCCTTCGAATCCATTTCAATCCCACGATATAAACCAAAAACCGCCGTTTTAGTGGTTAACCACTTTATTAGCACAGTATTGAATAGGGCTTTGCAACATGCATTATTGCGTCTACCATCAAAACCGCAAGTTTGTTTCCCACTGTACTTGATGGGGTGTATGTGCAAGTGCCAGGCTCTCATATCAAGTAGAGAACACAATACACATAAATCGGAACAACCACCTTTAAGCTGAGATAGACTCATACATGTATATTGTGTTATAGTTACAGGGGATATCTGAAGGAAGACTGTTCCATATTTTGGTTGCTCTCATACATGTATGGAACATATGTTTGCCTGCCATTTAGATTCCAAGGTGGTTCATACAAAGAGTTTTTGTGGTTTGACTTCTGTACGGGCCTTAAATGACCTGATTGCAAAAAGTAACATGAGAGGCAAGGTAACCTGGGGGCAAAAGAAGCCCTTTGAGTTTAAAGCATTTAAAATAAGCATTAGCATATGGTTATTCCAACCGATCATAAGTCTGTTCCACTGCAGTTGTACACATCATATCTTTAACAGGAAACAAGGATGTTCTGATGTCAGCTGATAAATTATACGTGCTAATCTATTTTGAAGAACTTGAAGTGTTTTCAATAAGATTGCGACTTTTTCCTCCTGAGTTTGTAAAATTGGGTCAGATATTTCTTTACTAGGGGTAATGTGAGTGTTAATTCTCTCAGGTAGAGAACACAGTAATCTTAGATCAGAACAACCCTTTTACAAAAAGTGAGTCTTACAATAACTGCCAAACTGTACACCACTTACCTGGGATTCTCTTTCAAACAGGAAAAAAGGACGCGACTCCTCCACCCTCGACATTATATGTCTTGTAATGCTCTGTCATACTCCTCCTGACGATCTCTCGATTGTCTGTAAGATTAAAATTTGATTTAATGAGAATTTTTAATAAGAAATGAAAAAATCCTCAAAAAGCTGCAAAAGTAATAGATATACAATATGTCAGTGCCACTCAGTGGGTAAAAAAGCCAGGTGGGGGCAAAGGGGGCAGAGAGTTCCTCCTCTGAAAAAATCTTGATGGGAAATCGAATAAAACGCCGATATTCATGTTAAATCAGCCCCTTTTTCGGATTCTTTTGCCCTGCGCCTGGGAAATTTTTGCTGTGAACGGACATTTTTTGCACCTAGCCGGAAATTGCCCCCTCCAACCACTGGCTGGCTACACGCTGTCAAGACTTTTTTTTTTTTTGGTGGGGGGGGGGGGTTCATTGGGATTTGCAAATGGCACGTCAGGTTGAGAATATTATTCCAACGCTCATGAGGAAAATGTTATGTTACCTAAACTGAAAGAGTCGGGGTTTAAATCAGATGAATTGCTATCTGTGTATAAGGGCTATATAAGACCGGTTTTTGGAGTACGCAGCCTCCCTATTGCACGCACGGTCTCACCCCGAGTCAGGTGAACGGGTGAAGGAATCCAGAGGCTGTCTTAAGATTGTCTTAGTAAGAGATACAGATCTTACACTCCGATTCCCTCCAATATTGGTCGTTGGAGTCTTTACATACCCGTAGAGAAAACTGTGCCACACAATTTGCCACTAATACACATGCGTCTGGAAGTTCTCCACCTTGTCCCTGCCTCCGACTATAGATCGTCAATTGTCCTTCGCACCCCCCTTAATTCAAACGAGACAAGTGCAAAACCAAACGGTATAAGACCAGCCCAATTCACGGCTGATCTTCTTAACCAAAAGTAATTGTTAACTAGCACGTACTTTTATCTCTTTGCCCATATTTAGGTGGTTGACGGGAGGGTGTTGTGTGGTGTGTCAACTTGAGGGTGTAATTGTGAATTAAGCTGTTAGCCATGTCTGGTGTGTATGTGTGTGGCGCAGGTGTGTATAGAATAAGATAGTGTGTGTGGGTGGTAGCGGGGTGATATATGCTGCATGTGAAGTTTATCATGGTAAGTGTGTGTGTGGTGGTTGTATGGTGTTTGGGTGTGTGTTTCCTTATTGTCGTATGTGATATTAATAAGGTGCAATTTTTTGTTTCCTGTGTATTTTGAATTCAATATCTGTTCTTTATAATTTGTATTTAATGGTCAAGCTTTTAATGTAAAAATCATAAGAATTCAGCGTTGCGCTATGTATGCTTTTTTTAATTAAACCTGAAAATAAATATAATAATATATTAAACCAATTGTGGTCCAAATTGCTGATTTTTGCAAAAAATGGGTCAATTGGTGATACAGAATTTGATATAGTGCCTTTCCAGGCTTTAAGAGTTGTCCTTAAAAAAAGGGGGAAAATTTCCCCTTATCACTCTGGCACCACCACGCATAATCAACTTAGTTTCAACACTTTTTTCTTTACGTTATCGATAGAATCTGAAGTTGACAAACACTGAATTCTGTTCATTTGCTGTTTTAAACAGAAATTTAAAATTCATGAATTAGATTAAAAATGTTCCATATTTTACTTCTCCTTAAAATTAAAATGTACAAAATTTTATTAGGGGGGTGGCTGGGGAGGACTGGAGGCGTGGGCATTACCGAAGGGTGAAGGTTGCCCACAGAGAGTTTTGACTGGGAAACAGGCTGGAAAAATCATGCTAAATAACCCCTTTTTCCAGCTCAATGGGAATATTACCTACAACCAGGATTGCCTCTATCTTAAACCACCACCAACAGGGAAAATCGCCTAAAAAAACCAGGAAATTTCCCCCTCTGACAAGTGCCCCTGTTATGCCCCTGGACTGGAGGGCAAAACCTGGTCAAATGTGGCCACCATTACCCACTTGACAAAAATATTTTCAAACCTTTATTATCTAGTGTTCAATAAAATTGGAAAAAAAAATAATTCGGAATTTTTTAATTCCTAAAGTAAATTAAAGGTGGTGTTGTTCCGATGTCTTTGGGGGCCCCCCGATTTACCCGAAAATTAGTATCGTTTGATAGAAGATGAAAGGCCGTATTTTTTCATTGTCATCCTAAAATTTGAGCCCTCAAATACATTTCATATTACCAAGATATTCAACAAAAAACTGGACAAAATTAAAAAAATCAATATTAGCACAGGGTGAATAGGCTTTGCACTGTGCATTATGCTTAGATAGCCAACCAAAGTTTGTTTCCCACAAGTACTTGATGGGGCCATACATGTAGGTGCAAGTTGCAGGCTCTCATCAAAGTACATGTAGAGAACACAAGCGGAATAATTGGAACAAGCACTTTAATTACATTTGGATGGCCTGTATTTTTCAAGGAAATAAAAAAACACACCAGTCCTTTCATTTTTCCATTTAAAAAGTCAAAACCAAAACAAGCTAACAAAGAAAGCAATAAAAGCATAATACTACTAGAATAAAACAGACAGACATCCCAAAAATTTGTTTTGGAAAATATTTCAAACCAAAGTGTGTTTCTGCAAACTCAAAGTCTTCAAACCAAGAAGTGAGTGAACTTAATGGTTAACAATCTTGTGATGGGTCAAGTCAGGGATTTCTATTACCTGGGCACTTACAAGGGGTACACAGATCAGGGTTGATCTCTAAGGCGGGCAAAGGTATTTTGAACGGAAAGCGGTTTTAACCAGGTTAAAACCGGTCAAAACGGTTTTTAACCGGTCAAAAACGTGGTCAAAACCTATCAGCTAATGAAAACTGCATATTAACAGTGCCAAGGGTTATGAAAGAGTGCTATAGAGGGTAATCATTGTATTTAATAATTTAAATTTTAATTTCAAAAATTCACAATAAAAGGAAATGAATTACTATTTGTAAACACACACCTTTTTACCATTTGATCATCATGCAGGACTCAGGCTTCAATTACGCGTCCTGCATTGCCCCGTACTCACATTACATAAATCCAGGACAGTTTCTGTCTTTACAACATCTTACTCCCATATTGCATTTCCTGCTATGTTGCTCATCTCATCCTTAATGCTCCATCAAGTCAGTATCATGTGATTGCAATTCTACTCATCATCGTATTATTATAATAGTTGAACTCCAGATACCTATGGTATCAACGTTCATCATGTTTAGAGTTGGAGATCCAAGATCCTGTTTGGGCTCTGATGGAAGCCTGGAAAAACTTCAGCCTGTTGTAGAAACTGCGATACTTCAGTCAGTGCAAAAATGCAAAAGACTGAAAAACTCACTTGGAAAAAAAAATGTCGTGCGTCATTTTGCTGGACAAAAAAGGCAACATTGAGGAAACCAATGAGCCTGCCCCAGTTATTGCTGCTCCTGCAAATGACGATGACATCTCAGAAATTCCAAACAACACGTCCACTCAAAAGTCAACTTCCTCATGATGAAGCTCAACAAACCCAAAAAAGCAACAGGCCCAATTGCATGTGGTATAAAGACAGTGCTAAAACCAAGGCACGTCTGGATGAAAAGATTGCTAGAAGTTTTTATGCTTGCAACATACCCTTTACCTAACACCACTCACAAAAACTCAAATAAACGTAATGAGTGAGGATAGGGAAAATAGAATTAGAATAGCTCGAAAAGTCACTAAGTCCAAAAAGATGCGATGACGTCATCGTACCAACACTCATATGAGCCCGAAATCCCAGAAACTCCCTCACTTGATACTAATGTTGTTAGTTATTGTGTGTTAAAACGTTTGAAAAACACAATACTTCTTTGGTAAAAACCAATACAAAAATCCATTTTAAAAGTACAATTTGGGTTTTGACCACTTTGGGGCGGTCAAAACCAACTGCCCGGTTTAAAACCAGGGTTTTAAACCGTTTTTACCCGCCCGGTTAAAACCGGGGTGGTTTAAACCGTTCAACCCTGCAATATATTAATAGGATTATAAACACACAGATCCTGCCGGAAAAAGTAAACATCATAAAGTGCTGCCTATTTATATTACACAAACCTCAAGTACCGGTAATCTACTTGTCCTATAGAAGGTTGTGCCTGTGACACGTCATCAACCGTATGGCAGAACCTTTGTTCGATACAGGATCAATCAGAAACCGTGTTAATATGTGCACTACATTATGATTGGCATACAAATCAAGATGATTCCAAGGTTAAAGGCAACATTAAATTGACTGGACTGTTACGGTACAGGGCACCCGTTCGATTCGTTTGTTCCCAGCCAATCGATTAAAACAGGCCCAACTCTATGTGGTTTAAGCCCATAACCCTGTGGAGACAGTTGATTACGGTATAGGGTATTGTTTTGTACATTGCAGTTTGTGGGTACTGTAAAATCTGACTTGGGTGTCTCAGTTTCAAGTTTATTGCACTAAGCAAGGGATGTGTTGTGTTTACTGGTGCAATCAGTATCTTGTGCCTTTCCATACACACTTACAACTGCTAAACGATTAATAACATAAAAGTACATTTTGTGGGTACCAGTACCAAGAAAGCAGAGACACAGGCACCAAATGCATTTTGCCTTGTTTTTGGGTTCATTGACCAACATCAATCAAGACAAGTTAGTTATTAAAGCAACATCATCACATTTATTGGAAGTGCCTCCCAATTTTCAAATTTGATATATTGACAGTTTCTTTGGTAATTACTAGTAAACTATAACCTGCGAACAGAACGACTTAGGGATAAAAAATGTGTCAAATAACAATTTTGTATTAAAATTGGGATCCCCGATTGTACTTTAAAAAACGGCAAGAGCTGGCAATAACTAAGTTTTATGTTGTCCATGATAAAATAGTGCCACCGTCAAGAAAAATTATACCGTCTATTTTGATTTGCCTGAACCAACGGAACTAATGGATGTACATGGCGCAATTTATGGTTAATTCCATATTGGAAGGAGATTTCGAGCAGACACTGAATTTATATTGAGATCCGCTGATATTGAAGTTATTCTAATTATACAAAATTCCTTTGTTTACGACACATGCAGGCTCTACCATTCCCAGGTAATAGTTTACTATAATAGCCAATTACCAATACAACTGGTGGCAAAAAATTATCAAAATTTGAAAAATTGGGGGGCGCTCTCAAAAATTGTGCTGGTCCGTTGTTGCTTTAAAAGTCTACTTATTGATTAAACTCATAGAACATGATATGAATACAGATGCTGTCTGCAGACATACCTATACTTTCTCACTTGCTCGATTCGTTTCTGCCAGTGTTCTGACGTGTCATTTGCGAGATGTGCGGTTGGTCTGGGTACTCATAAAATCCTGGCAGCGCTGTGCAAGGAGGGTCTGCGCGGTTGTTGTTTCTTTTATCGTTGCTGTCCGGTTGGGGGTCCTTTTCAATGGTTTTCCTCTCTTCTTTCTCTTCTTCGCCTTTTGTCTTTCAAAGACTTCAATGTCACACTTTTCCGTCACTCTAACTCTGATGTTGCCGTTGTCTTTGTGTGGGATAGAATCTGCCAGAGGGACTCAATGACGTCTGAGGGATCCAGACTTAGTCCAACGAGAAACCACCTCTAGCTTCTTCTTCTTTCTATCTTCTTCTTCTTCCTCATATCTTCAAGCAGCTTTCTTTCTTGGAGGGTATCTCCGAGCTGTTCGCAAGTTGCAAGGCTGACTACTGTGGGTTCCATTGCCTGCCTCTTTCTATATGCCTCTGCCTGAAATTTTCGGTAGAGCTCATCATAATCTGGGACTTCTCCTTTGACTTCAGGATAAATTTATGTTCTTTTGTCAGAAGAGTCTTTTTTCCTCCTCTGTTCTTCTGCAGTTTTTGTCGCTGATTCCATCAGTATAGTCTTTGCCATGGCTTTGCATATTTGAAGGGAGGTAGACTACTTCTCACATATCCTCAGCGCGCATCCTGATGCGGATTTTCCTGTATTCTTCCTCTTCAAGAATTCTTCCAGACAACAGTGTATCAATGACTGACTTGGGTCCTGGTCGCAGCGCCTTGAACTGTTTCTTTACTTTGGTTTTAGACTCGGGAGTAGCAAGATGCATCGGGATCTATTTCGGTTCGCTTTTGCTCTTCCTCTCGCTCAATGAACTTGAATGGGTTTCTGTGTCGACTTTTAGTATTCTTTGCTCATCTCTTTATTTTTGACGATTCCTTTCATTCAGCCTGCCTTTTTTCCATAAGTTCATCATAGAGTGGAAGGTAAGTTGTTGCAGTGGCTGGGGTGGCTTTTGATTGTTTCTGGCATTCTGCTTCTCAGCCTTCTTTCTTTCTTCAAGTTCCTGCTCCAGTTCCTCACAAGCTCTGCTTTTCTTTTTCTCCTCCTATTAGCAGCCCAATCCCCGCATTGGTCATAGTACCTGGGTTGGTACAGTGATCTTTGGCGACCATTCCTGAGATTTCCTTGCTATATGTACTTCATTGCTACGGCATGAGCTTTTGATATTCGCGTCCAAACTACTCCGAGGGGCATAATCATCCCCTACTTAAAAGTTATCCCCCCCACATATTTTCCACCTGCCACTGGTGAATCTTAGGAAAGCTCTTCCTCTGGATCCACTCTGTGCTCGTTGTATTGATGCCGTATAATTTTGATCTGATGACGCACTTGTCTCCTTTCTCACTATCACTATCCAGGTCATGTGTGTGCGTCTGTTGTGGTGTTTTCGGCTTCCTCCACCACGCAGAACTGTGTCCCGGTCTTCTACTTCGATCTGCTGACCAATCCGATTCGTGGACGACCACCTCGGTGGTTGGTGGCCGACATATCACGCCTTGTCTTTTTTAAAAGCGCTGCCATGCTGGCATGCTTTGGTTGAGCTGCTTGATTTGAGATCACAATTTGATGCAGTTAAGTCCCTCCATGGTTATAAATTGGCCCACTTTGGCTCAAATGTTTCGTTTGTGACTGGGCCTTTTTGGGCCCGGCTCTTCTTTCTTCGACATGAATATCTCGTGGTGAAGTGTGTCTGCTTTATATGCCAGTTCTAATGATTTAATGTCTTTCTGTGTTCATTTTTTTAGCTCTAATAAACTATTTATAAATTGATCATCTGATAATCTACCCAAATCGTCAGTGAGGCTCTAAACAACGCATCTTCCGTTCCGTGAAGGATGTTATGGAATGCCATCATTATCGGGATCTCCAGCAGTGAGCTTCCATTTTGGAGGTGCACTTCACTGGGCTCTCCTCTGTCCCGTTGTCACTGAGATGTTGATAACCACTTGTCCATAGCATCTTCTCTTTCATCAAACGAACATCAAAGTCTTTCTTTGGGATTTCCTGGCGGTTTTTACACAAGATTTGTCACTCATTGATAAAGCGTGCCCGTTGCATGTTTTACAAATTGGCCGTGAAAATATTTTCAAAACTAATCTTTTTGAGCATATTTATTTAGTAATAACAATTAAGTCGTACAACAAAATGAAGAACCGCCACATCGTACAATATTAATTTTAAAATTCTCAATATTAAATTGTCTAAAAAGAATCTCAAAAATATCTGACCAAGATAAATTATAGTTAGAAGGATTTCTAAACTACATGAACGAGGGTACAACTGTCAGAAAAATCATTGACCTTTGACCTAAACAACACCCACTCCTCTGATGCCCAACGTGATTTTGGGTTGTTGTTTTTTGTATTTTTCACATCCAGATAACCCTTGTCATCTAGAAACATTCAAATAAATTTAACTGTTACCTTAGAATTAAAAACACACAGAGCCAAATCAAGCATGCCACCGCAAAAAAGGAATTCCATTCCAAACCTGGTGCTTGGGGTGGAAGAAAACCTGGAGGTAAATCAAAAGATACTTTCGTCGATAAGGAGAAACCACACAGATCCGAACAGCAAATTACTCTGCCAAAGGTATTGCTCTGCTTTGATTATCACGGCAAGATTTTCATGGTTTGAAATTCCAGTAGACCCTCAGCAGTGAGTTAGGAGTAGGAAATCATTAGTAGAAATCTGCCAACCCCCAAGTCAAAAGACTAGAAGTCGAGTCATCGGTCGGAAGTATTTTAATCGTTCGCACATATTTTATTTTTGAAGTTACCGGTATTCGGTAATTGATTTTAAAAACTAGGTCCGTGCAGTCGGGGATAATAGCGCTCAATCGGGCGATGTCACTTTAACGGTGCTTGTTTCCGATTTTTGTCTATCGGTTCTCTACTTGATTATTGATATGAGACCTGACCTTGTACACACTGACTATTAAGTTCCGTGGGAAACAGACTTGCGGTTTTTGATGCTAGACGTGAAATGCATAGTGCACGCCCTATTAACTACTGTGCTAATATGGATGGTTAACCACTCAACGGTAGTTTTTTCATCTATATCTGAGAAAGAATGGATTTGAAAGCTAAATTTCACAGGACAAAAAATGAGAAAAATACGGCCTTTCATCGGATATCAAAATTTATACTACGTCCGGGTTTAATTCCCAAAGACGATCGTGGAACAAGCACCTTTAATCAGGCACTCAGCACCTATCACTAGACTACAGATGATATCTATCGTTCTTCTACCACCCCCGTCTTGTGGCTCAGTTCCTGCTGAGCATACCTGTTTGTCTTTCATAATCTTTTAACATTTTGCAGTGGTTTGGACATTATCGTAATATCAGCTAACGTAAAAGGTTATGCCGCTGTCCAGGGACTTGGTATCAAAATATCATAAGCATGCCATCTTAAAAACCAATCCACCACTTCTTCCAAATTTTGAGCCTTTGAAGTTGCCAATAACCCCAAATGTATCCATGCATGTTCTCTACATAATATCACATACCTTAAATGTTGCCATCGACAAATGCACCGGTGGTGGCTCACGGGTAACATGACACCGCAATGGGAATATCCGCACACCCCCCAATCCATCGGCTATTGACTTTTGTTTTATACAGGATAACAGCAAGTACAATGAGCCCGACAACCGATCATTCCTTCGACACAATTGTGACTGTGCGAGATCACGATTACATTGACTTAACGTAATCATTTGCGACCGTTCTCTGGAGTTTCTTCTGTACGCGTATCGTGTTTATTAAATCTAGATCGGTGTTCATTTCGGGATGGAATTCAGTATTCAGCCACCAGCAACACAATGCAGTTTATTATTCCGTCGAGGCTGCCGAATTCAATCGGGTGGTGGGCAGAAATACTAAATTCCTTCCTTAATTTCACGAATTTTGTGAAAAAGTGGTCGACTTTGTTAATTTTGTTTGAGACAAATGTTCCACTCGCTCTCCGGCCGTCGTCCGTCCCCTGAGACTGTGCACACTGGCTATATACGATTTTGAAGTGATAGCGCCACGTGAGGCGCTTTCCCTCACAGCCACAATTTATGCAGTATGACCTCGTATACGTAGTGTAAAATTTGAAACCCCAAAAATTGTAAAACAACACAAAGCCGCCACGTCGGCTATCGATCTTCGAGGCACGTGGCAGGGACATGCCATACCTGCACAGTATTGAACGCTGGTGCTTCCCATTTTATATAAGTTCCGTGGTACTCGCGTTTGAAAATATAAATCCTTCAATTATTGAACAAGTACGCAGCGGCGTCAATATTTTATGTGCAATCCCTAGGGACGGGGTACATAGGCGTACATAGAAAGTAGTTCCGGTCGGTAGCCAGGGTGTTTTGACAACAACGTAAAGACTTTTATCAGCGGCAGCTGGACAAATTACAAGCTTGTTAGTTATTTCTATAATGCCTAGTTTTTCCATAAATTATATATATGTAATAGTAGATTCTCCTCCCTCTCTATCTTCTCTCTCTATATATATTATTCAATATATCATTATATAATATATAGAATATATATATATAATATATAAATATTATATAATATTATAAAAATATATATAATCCATTCACAATTAATTCTGAGTTTTCCTGTTTACTCGCCCGCGTTCGAAATCGTCACCGCGTAAAATATTTAATTATTTGCCAAGACTTTTAATTATTCACATTTTCGTTTCCCATAAAAACGGGAATTTTTAACAAACCAAATTCTTGGCCCGATTTTCGGACTTTAATTTTTGTTTCTTCATTCCCTGATCTGTCAATCGGTTTACAAAAAAGTGGGTTCAGGGTTCTCCTAAGATGCGTTTTTTTTTTTACTTTTGCGCGCTTTTTTATGAAATCGCGCAAACAATTAAAATTTTATTAAGTTCGGGGGCGGGCCGGCGTGGCGCAGAATGATTGATCCTACTTTTCTCTTTTTAGTTGTACGGAACTGAACTGCGAAAGTGGGTAAACGTATACGGCACGTTTGGCCTATGTTTTCTATGAAGACACATTGCAATCACGTTGTGTTCTGTGATACTTCAAAACATAAATTCACACCCGTTTTACAATACAAATATTTGCCATCTCATCAGTTCCCTCATATAATCCTCATATTATGGATTAATCTCACCATTAAGCCTGGTATTTTAATATTTTTTACGATGAGCAAAATATATGGCATTTACATCTCATGCCGCGAGTGTTGAGAAACATGTCGGAACATACCTGTACACTACAGTGAAGGCACAATAACACGTCCTTCAGTTGAACTTCACATAATAAAAAGCTTAACAACTCAAAAGTTGATCAGGCAATACGGAAGCCGCACCTCTTCAACTTCATGCTTGATTATTTTTAATTTATTGGTCACATCAGTAAATATATCTCATTGAAAATAATCTTGGCAGCAGACTCTTTGCAATCTTTACTATTTACTATATAAATGATAACATGATATAGAATAATTTCGAATCCAGACCACTGAACGTGAACCAATAGCAATTGCAATTTAACTAGTGTAAGCTGTAACCGCACTGTAAAAAGGTCGGCTTTGAGTAGACCTTCACACATCGCTACGAACACAGTTTTCTCGGTTTGAAATTATCTGAATCATGTCTGATAAACAGGAAAACACAATTCGCTACTAAAAATCTTACGAGTTTTGCATTTTGGAAGGGTGAAAAGCGAGAAATTATTAGGGAAGTTGCACGTAAATAATCACAGCGCCATTTCATTGTCTTAGAAAATTTTTTTCCATAGGTTTGTACAGATGCGCAGAAGACGAGTTCTCGGTTAGGACCGCCATTATCGGAGCATTCGCGCACGTTAATTAATGTTTTCCGACTGAGGTCATTACATTTGCTGATTGGTTACTGTAAGTTTTATGGGAAAGTTTATTGACGAGATTTTTTTTTTTGATTGGCTAACCGTGTACTGCGTCAGTATTGAATGATGGAGAGTCCCATCATTTTTAGTACATTTTACCCGAGGCGCCGGGGAACCGTTGGTGTTCCGCTACAAATATAGTTTATTAGCACATTTAATTTAAAAACACCAATAAAATTCTTATTGAATGTGATAGCTTCAAATTATACATTTGATTTCATAAATGAATATTTCCGAATTTTTGCGGTAAGTTTGCGATTTTCTGAAATTTACTTCGGCACCGTTTGAACGTAGTAAATCCAATTAAGTTCATACTGGTATTGTCACCATCCTCTTCCCGGGGTGCGCACTCGCTCTTTTTTCTAGTCTTTTTGGAACTAACAAATTTCAGAGATTTGATGGTCTTAAACTCACGCAATTGTAAATGTCCAGTGGAAGTTCGTATTTATTCTACCCGCGTGGTCCTTGCATAGGAATAGTCCGAACTGACGTCTGCATAGAGTCTTTCCCGTTTCACTTTCGTTTTATACTCTTTTTGACTGATCAGGGCTTTTAAATACCATAAATTTAATGAAATATCATTCCTTTGAAATTACTGATGTTGCTGATATTCGATGATAGCCACGAGTTTAAGAAATTAGACCATACGAACAAAAAGTGTGTGTGAGGGTGCAAATTCACGACTACCTCCAATCTGTTTCCCATGCAAATTCGTTGGACTACCACAAATTTTTTTCAAAGAAAACAGACGCCAATTTTGTTGTTGGGTCACTTGCAAATTAAATATTGGCCACTGTTTGAGGGCCCTACTAGTTAAGCGGTACTGTGGAAGGAAAATAAATTTGACACAGTCCGTGTGACTGATACTGACTCAATTTTGCTCAAAGGCACACAAATTTGGGTGCGTGTCGTGAAATTTGGTACAGATATGGGGTTTGATTTTTTTAAATTTATGTCTGGCCTTTTGGGACACTTTTGTCTTTCTACTTTTTGGTGATAGATAGGTGGGGTTTTTCAGCGAGACCATTGCACACAATGCCATGGGTGAATTTTTTTTTTTTTTTTTTTTTAAGGTATTTCTTTAATTCTGCTTTTTAGAAATTTGGTACCGATGTGTGGGTTGGATTTTTGAGGTATAGAGAACTTTTTTTTGGGGTAGGTACATGTATGATGTTTTTAGAGGCCCAATGCTCACCCAGGTAGCAGCTAATTCATGTTTCTAGATCTAATGGCTATCTTCTACAAACACATGTTTTATACAGAGCCATGCAGTCGGAAAACAGCTGGCATTTATTTTAAACAGAATGGTCATTGCTTTTTCATGAATAATTATCTTTTTTATTTGTTTTGTTTTATTTGTTGTGTGGTGTTTTCAATATCTTTTGTTAGGATTGGGATTTTTTTGGGTGTGGTGGATTTCCATTCCCCCCCCCCCCCCCCCCCAACGAGCTGTGCAATCCCTTGGTCATGTAATTATTATAATTTTGATGTTTTTTTTTTTTTTTTTTTTTTTTTTTTTTTTTTTAATTTTACCAAAAAATCAGTGTTTCTAGTCTAGATGTTTTAAAACATCCTAAAGGCAAGTAGTCCTTGCTCGTCCTACCTCCTTACCACCCTTTTTGTTGATATAGGGCCATGGTGAAACAGAACACGTTTTAAAATTAGAGATAAGTATTGATTGTGGGACCGTACTCTCTTTTTTACCGACGAATTTGAACCCAAGGCATGCAGTTTTAATGGAAGAACAAAGCTGAAGGCCAAGTTTTCCACGCAAAAATAATGGTGTCGCTCGGGTTCATCTCGTCGTAAAGAGAGTACCGGTTCCCAAATCATACCTTTATTCTCTTCTTAACATCTTCTTCAGTTAATGTCATCTTTAACCCATTTCGCTTGCTTAACGGCTTAAATACAACAAAAGCCTGCCACCACGCCGTGACAACATCTGCTCGGACCCTCGGGCTTTCTCGTTGAACGCAACGATCCTACGCAAACGAGACGCAACGTAGGCAGGCGCGCGCAACAGTAGTCAAAACGCGTGAATGACGCGAGCGCTTCAACTAAAAATAACTTCAAACGCATCGCGTACTACCTTGGTTCACTAAACGAATTAAACGGGGCATCAACCAATGAAATTGCTTATATTTTCACAGATGTTTAAGAATTTGAATAAATTTACCACTCTTGGCTTTAAAATGAATGCTTACTCAAAGGTATTGGATAAGAACAAGTTGTTACCATTAAGAACAGGTCAAAATTTACGGCCAAACATCGCCACCCTTAAAGGTATCCCAATTCATGACGCATGGCCTTTGATTATCAGTACATGTTCAGAGAACCGATTAAACATATTGCCAAAATCAGGCATTGAAAAATAGAATTATCTATTAAAAAAATAATTAAATATAGTTTTACTACTGGCAAGCCTCCAGCACTGCTCGCAGAGATGCGAACAGTGTAATAAGTGTTAAATAGTATTACCTTTAGTTTAGAAGTTCAAATGCATGGAATGTTATTCAACTTTAACACACACACAAAAAAAACGATTTTGTAATTAATTAAATAATTAATAATTAATGTTACTCGTCATATTTTCAAACCTAAACAGGAAACTCGTAATTAATTGTGAAGGGCTAATAGATAAATATATAAATATTCAAAAACAGGGTGGCTGTTTTTCTTTGCACCTGTTTGTCAAAAACCTTACCAAACGTTCTCGGTAGGTGGTCACAACCGATCAGTGAAATTTGAGAGAACTTCAATATTTACAAACAAACATCTCCTTCCTTTAATCGAAGTACCAAGAGTAAAACATCGTTTTAGGGAATTCCCGACGTAACGCCGTCCTGGCAATAATGCTGAACAGTAATGAATAATTATTGCCAATTCTAAATTCTAATTTTACCTCGCTTTTGGGTGCCGTTTGATTAACGTCCAAACATTGAAAGCGGCATTGTGTACGCGGCCCAAGCAGCGAAGAGATTCGAATGGGAAAAGTGCAATCACGCAGAGAAGACGTCTTCTCTGGTGGTAATGCGGCGGCCCTGGAATTTCCCACGTTGTAGTCTGTGTCACAGGTTCAAAGACTATCAGTGAAAATGGTACTTTGTGAGCAATGGGTTGTGAGAGACTATATAGCATTCAGGTAGTCAAAAAAAACAAATACCTCCAAAAAACAAAGGATTTTATGGATATGGATGTTTTGCAACAGATGATCATTTTGTTTTGATAAAGCTTGTTAAGAGAGCCATCCCTTACACTACTAAACACCAAAATGTCTACAAGTGGCAAAATCGTTGTAAAGTCAAGTAAAAAAAAAAGCTGTGTTGTATGTGGTATTAACTTCATTTCACAAAAAAGAATCACTTACACATTTACGCGCTACTTAAGCAGCTTTACGCACGTAAGAGCCCAAACTGCCACCCAAGAAAAATCAATACTCATCCCCACCGCATTGCAAGCACTGTGTGAGAAACCCGATGAGCCGGCAAGCAACTAAGAAACCCAATGGCCGGCTCGACCCGCAATTAATCATCTTACACAGGACAAGCAAAATCCTGAGTAAATCTTGTTCATTGATGGGGTGATTTGTGACAGGTCATACCGTGGAACTCATTATGGTTGGGTCAGAAATTACATCATCTACACGTGGGTGGTCCTCAACTTCTGTTTGTTTTGTTTGTCACGATGCAAGATGAGTCTGTTGAACTAACAATATTGATTTGTACAAAATGGGCCGTGAGCTGTAATATTTGTTGGGGTGGTAAATTCGGTAGTAGTCGACCATGTATCCTCACGTAGGTGAATATTGCTTTAGGGAATTCTTCTTAGTGGTAGCGTTGCATTAATTTTTAACCCGGATATTTAATTAGATTATTGGAAACGTACTTTATTGGTCTCATCAGAGTTAAGTCGTATTTTCTAATGTTCAATGTAAAACCGGTATACAGAAGACAAATATGAAAATCTTGACATAGAAACCACGAAATTCCCGGCACAAAAAGCACGCCGCGCCGGGACTCGCTTATCTGAGAGGCCAACAAAATTTAGCCAACTTTACCCGAATTTCATGTCTATTTTTAAAAGTTCCTGTAGGCCCTATGCACTTTCTGATCTATAACGGGAAATATCAAGCCGCAAGTAAATACATGTAAAACTTATATACATGAGAGGTCTGAGGTCGTATTTTAATTTACAACAAAAAGCAACGATCCTTTTAATGATCATGCAATATAGCTAGTTTGCAAGATCCATTTTAAGAACCGTCGGTGCATGCCGTATGCGACACATCAACCAAATTAATTGCAATTTGCAGCGCGAAATTGTTTAGGGATTGTTTATTAAATACTGAGATTCATCGCGCAACGTATTTTTATCAATAACAACTCCCCGTGTATTGCTCTGAACACGGCGTTGTCTTTTCCCTTTCTATCCGAAAACAGTGAAATGTTTAAAGGTTTGATGTAGGCTTATGTTTCACCCCTAGTCTTAAACCTGTAATATTCGACTCCGAAACAAACCAAACAGGGCAAGCTACATGCTTACGGTGACTATTCACGCTGACGCTCGGCGCGGAGTGACCAAGGAGAGGGGTTAGGTAGAGAACCATCGGGCACCAAGAAGGGGAAGCAGGTGGATTGGGTTTTCCACCGCTAATACAAGAATTTAAAAATATTTGTCAAATCTCTTCGGCTCCCCTACCTGTAGTTTAATTTGCCCCTGATCAAAGTAATATACTCAAACGTTGACCTGCCATTTGCTCCTATTCATTTTATTGGTTGCACCGAATTTCACTCCTCAACAAAAATCCTTCGTTTTTTTTAAAAATAGTTCGTGTTATTAATTTAACTTCTCATCTTTAATTTATCTACTAGGTTTTATATATGTTATTATATTTTTGGATCAAATGACACTACACGGCAAGTTTAAGCTGGACATGCGTTTTGAATTGGGACAGAAATAGATGGAGTTGTCACATCTGCGCGACACTTTTGGGTAATAGCTTTAATTTTTCAGATGATACAAAGCTATGATGTGGTTTTTGGTTGTTAAATTAAAGCTTATGATGACAGCAATACGTTATACAAAAAGATATAAAAAAATAATGTGGTTCCTTCTAAATAGTGTTAAAATAGCGACATGTGCAGGGTGGAGGATGATCAGGATGAGGATGATCAGCGATGAGAAAATCTCCTGGTAGCACACACTGATGGGCTAACAACCACATAGATCATGCTATTGTGAATTTTTAGTAATAATTCAGATTGATAATACTAGTTTAGATTATCTTTAACTATTAAAATTGATTGATTTAATTAAGGTTACGTATAGTTTTTACTCATCAAAAACCAAGAGCATCATACCTGGCTGAATGATCGCGCGAGCAAACAGTGTGTTTCTCTTAGCCGATATGTTGAATATATAACTTGGTTATAAGGTTTACTTCAAGAGTCTGGAACCATGATATGTAGCAAAGTTTTTAGAAAGTTAACTGTTCATTTGATTCAATATTCTTTAGTAAAATTGAAATCAAAAAACAAAAAAACACGCGTTTTTTTTTTAAAAAAAAGATTTGCCAATTCTTAGCAAGTTAGCATGCATTGACTCAAGAAAATCATGGGTGAGAATTGGGCAATTTGAAGAGAAAGTACAAAGCAAGTGTAGACCATGATGGTGATACACTGAATTTTAATTAAAAAAATTTGATTACACAAATAGGCTAATATTAATTTCAGTGCATTATTTAGGAAAATGAAGATTATAAATGTAAATAGATGATGACGTTTCAGATCAATGAAAGTCCTCAATCACCAAGTTACCTGTAGGAGTCTTCAAATGTAGATTTTAGTTCGTGGTATTTTTAGGATCTCAGTTATAAGCTATACAAACCATCTTCAGATGCACTGTATTCCTACATTTTACTTCATTTGACATCAGATGTGTAATACACATTACGGAGGACAGTATATGCTTACGGACATACATATCTGGCTGGTTCGAAAGTGTAAGACCACTTATTTGAATTACCAAAGAGATTCCAGAGGTGGCATCGCTTACAAAAAAAAACAACAAAGAGCGGCTTGTACCACAAGCAAGGTGTTGTACTATGGTATAGACATTGGCAGGAAGGATGACTTTTATATACTTGATAAAGAGGATCATGAAGACATAATGGGTACAATTGCGTGTGATTACCAGGACTGTGCCTACATGCAGATCACACATTTAATACTTCAAATGGTAAAAGAGTGGAAAATCACTCTAAGGACGTGGCGCTCGGGACCAGTCTTTGTTGGAGTAAATTTTATCATTAAAGAGTGATTTTGTTATGGTTACTCTTCATCGATTGTCACTCTCCATAAGAGTGAAGAATTGACAGCTCAATCTCAAACGAAGAAATTTAACTCCCAACAAAACTGGTCCCTCGAGTCACTCTCTTGAAAGAGTGATTTTCACTTTTTACATTGGAGAGCAACATTATGTGAGTGAAATGGTTAATAACTTGTTAGTAATTGTTGTCACAAAGGTATTTGTTCCTTTGTGTTGTTTTATAATGTACAAATGTTAACATGACACAATAATTTTTGATCCAAAACTTGATTAACAGATACATGTGCCATTCAGATGGGTTATGGGGTCGGTTAAATATAATAGTTTGGTAATAGGTGATGTTTTAATTTAAATCTATATTTTAAGAATTCATATGCATTTCTTTCTATTTCCTGTATAACTTTGTGTTTTCAAATTCATTTGCAAATGATACCATTCTCAGATCATATCTTGAAATATCAGGTTGAAAATTATGTCGAAAGAGGCTTGCGCAAAATTATTTCATTACATTAAGACCCTATAAGTTATATATGTATAAAAAGCTATGAATGAGAGGAATTAAAAAATGTCACTTTCAAAGGAGTGGGGTACACCAACACTACTCTTTCAGTGTTTCAAAGTTTGGCATTTTTTTACCATTATTTTTTGTTTTTTGGTATATTTGGCTTCCCCATAACTTCTTTTGCTTACACCCTAGTCCATTTTTATGCAGTTTGGAAATCCTCAGTAGATTCCTATCAGAAAATGTAACTTTTATGTTAATGGGTGTCGATAAAAAAGTTACAGGATATTCAATGAAAAGGACACAATTTTTCATGTCGCGAAAAATGTTCACACGAAAAATGACAAATTTCAAAACGCATGGCCAGCTAACATCCAGAGTTACAAGGAAAGACGGAAAAGGACCACCGCAATCAGAAAACAAAACCGGAAAAAAACACTAAAGTCGAAAAATTTCCATAACAATTTAGACAATTGTTATTAAACACCGCATTTACGCGAAGATATGTATCAATAAACTATTTCCAAGTGAGTAATTCTCAATACTGAAGAGTGGTGGTAGGCCTATAGGCAGTTGTATTTTGAAAAATACGACAGACGAGGAAACTCCCACCTGTACTTGCACCCCAACAGGTGATGCTCCTCCATAGTGCGCAAGCCGTGATGGCGCCTTAATTTATTCACCTGTTC
>JAMKCH010026316.1:0-63459 GCA_023653785.1 Ophioderma brevispina
ATCATTACTTTCATACATCACCTAAACCAATACAGCTTAATACGACAAATACAATAGTCAATACCCACTCATAGATGGTCCAACATTGTTCTTAATAGTTGGAAGCACATTGGATAAATATCTTCTATTGTAGGCAGCGAACTGACTTATTGGATAGATTAAGATGCTTCTTCCCTATTTCACGTAATGGATATGACCCAAAACTTGTCCCCAGCTCCTATATCAGCGCGAATCGAGTATAGTGACCACCTTTTATTTTATAGATTTGTTTGTGCTCTAAATGTTCATTTGCTTTGGATAAAAATAGTGGCATGAATAATACTAATTTTGGAAAGTTCTATTTGTAAAACTGAAATATTACACTGGCCCATCAAAAATTGAAAACATCACCGAGTGTTCCTATTTGCGTAAGAAATTTAAGCTCAGTTTATTTTCACAGAACGGTTGTAGCATTGTATGTCAAAATTTTTCTAAGTACATATAGTGGGGGACTGTAGTGAACAGATCTTATGTGAGTGTGCAAATCCGGATAAAATTGTGAATTTTGGTACACAAGTACTTTATACATTGATAATCAAAAAAAAAATGATGTAAGCACTTGCCACACCCCTTTCATGGCTCCCAGCTTGGATTTCAAGGTTACACTGGTGTAAAATTTTTAAAATGTTCCAATTGTGTTGAAAAGCACACCATGATGTCTGTATGGTTACAAGGATTCCAAAAAGGTATAGTTTATACTACTTGTGACTTATAGTTTAGGATTTATGGGGTAAAAACTGTAAAAATGGTAAAAAAGTCAATTTTGGTTTGTACAGGGGTCAAAAATTAAAAGTTGCTCCAATTTTTGTAAAATGTGGTTCAAATTGTTGATTTAGCTAATAGAATGAAATATAGGAATAGTTTTGATTATCTTACGTGTCTGGTTATTAACCAAAATGGCGAATAAAGTCAACAGCTATTGGCAGCTATTGGATTCTATTGACCTGTGACCTATTTTGTTGGATAACGTGAAAACTAAGCATAACAGATAAGGCAAACTATTCCTTATTTCAATCCTTTAAGCTAGGGAAACAATTTGCACCACATATTAACTGAATCAAAACAACCTTTAACTTTTGACCCATGTACACACCAAAATTGACTTTTTCACCATTTTTACAGTTTTTACCCCATAACTCCGGAACTAGAAGCCATAGAAAGTGTAAAACTGTACCTTTTTGGAATCCTTGTGACCAGACAAACACCATGGTGTGCTTTTTAACACATTCAGAACATTTTAAATTTTTGACCCCTGTATAACCTTGAAACCCAAGCTGGGGGCCATTAAGGGGGGTTGGCAAGTGCTTCCATCAATTTTATGGATTATCAATGCCTAAAGTACTTGTGTGCAAAAATTCACAATTTTATCCGGAAGCGCACACTCTTACACTACAGTCCCCTGCTAATATCAGCTAGTGCTCCCATTTCATCTAGGTACTACATGGCGCAGTGTTCTAACTCAGGTGCAATTCTAGCAATGTACACTGCATACTTTTCAGATATAGCCGCATTTCATAACGGTTGTAACAGTGTGTCAAATGTTACAACCGTTGACATTTCCCCCATAGACCCACTGCAGGATAATTTCCAGAACATTAAAGTAGAAAATTAATAGTTCTTAATTTATCTTTTTACCAACAGAGATCAACATTGAACAAAAAATAATCAAGAAAGTAGTTCACAAAATGCTGTTTAATCAGATTGATTTTTCTGACACAATGTTACATTTTAGGAACCTGCACTGACGTTTTCGTATTATGGATGACTCAAAAGTATTATGTGGGTTACAGTTCAAGCTGATATTTTTAGCATAATTATATATGAAATAAACCAGTGAAAGTGTAAAATGTGAAGATATAGAGGTATTGGCATTGTTAAGGATACAATAGCTTGCAGTTAAAGGCTGACTCAGAGATTTCCCGATGAGGGCGCCCTCAATTTTCAAACAAATTGTGTTTTTGCATGTACATACTGCTTGTCCATATACTAATCACTGTGTGAAATAGCTAAACTCAAATTGAAGTCCTTCATATAGAAAATCACATCTTTGTGTAAAAATTCCGGATCCGGAAATTTTGTTATACACAGTCATCCTTTGGCACTTTTATAATACACATCAATATTTACTGCATCAAAACGAAAACGATCCGATTCATCACAAACTTTGGATGAGCATTCTCGGTGACTATCTTTATTCTAGTTGATTATTTTTAATAAATATTTACCAAATTATATTCAGAAATCTCTGAGTCGACTTTAAACCTGACGTATTTTCCCCTTTACTTATTATATTTCGTACTTACGCGAAGAATAACCTACTTTTCCCATTACAGTGTGTGGATGTGGAAGTGTTATATTATTGGAAAGCTTATTTTGTAATTTATTGTTTTTATATCAGATGTCATGATTGTTCACAAACGTCAGTTTGAAATTAAATTACCCTAACAATTTCACAAAGCAATAACCAGAAAAGAAAATTAAATGTACCAATTAAAAGGAATAAACACAGGAATGCTACAGTGGTAAATAAATAAATAAATAAATAAATAAATAAATAAATAAATAAATAAATAAAACATTTTAAATTTGTTGTGTATCTAGTCTTATGCAAAAAAAACTTGGTAATTGTCAAGTTGTCAAATAATATACAGTCATAGATATATTACTCTGTATACAGTGCAATACTGTAACGTGCACCGTTACTGCTGTATGAGTTAATTCGTTGTTCGTGGCTTGGACCATGTAAAAGTTGCATATATTTAAAATAGCCAGTGTTGGCCATCTTGGATTTAACAGTAAAGATGACCTCCGAATGAAAAAAAAAACTTCAAGAATGGACTTCAGATCATCAAATTAGTCAAAAAAGACACTTATTCCACGTTTGTAAGTTACTTTGTTCAAGAGATACACAATTGTCTAATTCCCAAGATGGCCGTCGGCAGCCATTTTGGATTTTCCACTCTCCTGGAGATTGCCCACACTTTTGGAAGGGGCATAGGAGCTCATTTTATTTAAAATACCCCAAAGTATCAAAATCCATCGTCAAACGAACCTTTGCTCCCCATGGTCACGGGACCTTTGATTTTGACCCCACCAACCTGACGATCGCTGCAAAGGGGATTTGCTTCAGGGAGAGCGTGGCGCACTGGTTAGGGTATTCGCCTTTGGTGCAGAAGGTGCGGGGCCACTTGCTGGGATTTAATTGGGCACTAAATTCTGGATTTGATTTGTAAGAAGTATTGATTAAAACTGGAATTCCGCTCTCCCCGTGGTTCATTTGGAGTTGGGCAAACGAACCATGAGAATACCCCGTCCTTCGGAGGGACGTTAAGCCGTCGGTCCCATATACATGGAGAATCACGCCTGTATATGAAATCACAGCCAGTTTTCGATAAGTGTAGGGTGAAAACCCCTGGCTTTCCCAATTCGTTCTGGATCCCTGGGCATCATTGGAAAGCACTGAATGATCTACCCAGGCTAAATAAGACAAATACATTGGCTTGTTAGAACTAGGAGAAATTCCCCCCTAAACACAAAGCAGGGGTCCGCTTCGTGAGATTTGAACAAAAACTGGTATTTAGGGATTTAAGGGATATATTAAGATACGTCTACTGCAGGCATACCCTGCCTCGTATAGTGTGCAAAACTAGCTTATAAAACTATGTATTAGCTAACATTGTTTTGCAAAACAGACGCTCACATTGTAGTCTGAAATCTCATTCAAGTGTCATTCACGTGCGTGTGTTTTAGAGTGGCGTAAGTATAGAAGAACAAACTAATTGAACTTGAAACATTTTAATTAATTAATTTCGTTTTTCTGAGGTTTTTTCCTTCAATTTTCTACCCGGGGGCGCAAGCCCGCCTGGGTACGCTATTCACTAGTAACTGAATTCATATTGTGAAACACGGCTCAGTTGCACTCTCCCAATATGATCCTTAAATAGTATAGACCCCATGTGTGAACACCCTATACACTTGTTACCATAAAACATTCGAAATATAATTTCATTAAATTAAATTATATTAGATTATTTTGAAACCAAGGACAATTTACACAATAATTTTGGAGTTAAAATAATAGAATCGTTTCGTAGCGCCAAAAACGTGTCTCATAATGGTCACTGCAGTATTTAGCCAGTAATTGAGTGGCCGAGAGCACACCATATATAAAACATAATTGACAGACTTATAGAGCAGGAGCTGAATATCATAAGGGCCTTATTTAAGGAATTCGTTTACCTCCAACTACAGAAAAGGTTTGACACCTTCGGTAGTTAGTATGGACCCTGTACATCAATGCTAGGTAGGTAGTACTCCCAAATTGTGGTATCACTTTTTCAATAGGGGCCAATTTAAGTTTACACAGGGGTCAAACTTTTAAAATGACCCAATCATGTTGAAATGTATGCCATATTGTCCATCTAATCATAAGGATTCCAAAAATGTATAGTTTTGTACTACCTACAACCATTGGTTTTGGAGTTATAGGGTAAAAATGGCTAAAATGGTAAAAAAGGTCAATCTCAATTTGTACAGGGGTCAACATTAAAAGTTAATCTGATTATATTTTTAAATGCTTGCAAATTATTGCCTTAGGTAAGAGGACTCTCAAAAAGTATAGTTTTGATTATGTTAAATGTTTACTTACGGAGATAAGGGTCAAAGAAGGTCAATACCAATTGGATTATGTTGCCCTATGACCTATTTTGTCGCATGCCATGATAACTATACACTGCAGATGGTACAAACTATTCCTTATTTTGACGCATTAAGCCAGATGAACCATTTCTATCATTTTCAACAAAATTGGAGCAACTTCTGATTTTGACCCCTGTACAAATAGAAATTGACCTTTTTTACCATTTTAACCAGTTTTACCCTATAACTCGAAAACCATTGGTCATAGATGGTACAAACTATACTTTTTTGGAATCCTTATGACTAGACGGACAATATGGCATACATTTCAACATGATTGGAGCATTTTAAAAGTTTGACCCCTGTGTAAACTTAAATTGGCCCCTATTGAAAAAGTGACACCACAATTTGAAAGTACTACCTACCTAGCGTTGATATATAGGGTCCATACTAACTACCAAAGGTGTCAAACCTTTTCTGTAGTGAGGGGTAAACGATGATGTTTGACCTGGGTCCTAGCTCCTCCACTATTAAATTCTCGGCTGCACTTTCTCCCCTTCTCTATCGATTTGGGTGGTAGTGTAGTTTCAAGCCGTCTTTTCTTAATGTCCAACCAGCTGAGGTCCCTGATTCGATTCCCGGGTCGGAGGAATGTTCTTGTATTGGTTACTTTTCCAGGCATAAGCTCATTCTTGTGGTATCTCACTCATCATGATAAATACAAATAGGAGGTACTACTTCCAAAGAAATTCTGGACATGGTTTTGCCATTCATAAGGTCGATGTACGTCATAAATTAATGACAACAGAACCATTGAACTGTTCTGTCACACAAAGTATAAAACACAGGAGAGCTTCATACGCATTTGGTCGCTATTGAAGCTAATGAAAACGGCTTAATGCCAGGAATCTGTCGCGTTTATTTAACTATCTTGACTTTGATTAATATTTATTTCGTATGTTGATAACTGAACGTTAGCTGACTGTATTTATTTGGCGTGGAATTTCTTGCTATTAACCCTTAGAAACCGAATAATATTTTTGCGCTGGGGGTTTTTTGGACAAACATGTCTTTGGTTGGTTTAAAAATTCGTATCATTACCACCCCGATTTCTCTTGTTTCTTTCTTCTTCATTTAAAATTTCTCTTGTTTCCCTTTTAAACCATAAAATAATATGTTTCTCTGTGGTTTTTAAACAAAGGGTTTGATGTCTTATAACCCCCCCGGCGTAAATCTGGTTCGGTTTCCTAGCGTCATCAGCTTGACCTTTTTCATATTTATCGTGGTGCGTTGATGAACTTAATCCAAATGTTCAGCTGGTAACTAGATTGGTATGAGTATCCCTTTAATGGCTCCTTCATCTGTTAATCAAGAACTAGTTTTTGTATGTAATGCTACTATCAAGTATCTCTTTTTGGTTTCGGCCTTCATGTGATAATTTTGTCAATTATCCTATACGAGATTCCTAACGATGAAGAATTTTGATGTTCAATGTTTCGCATAAATGAAGATTCCCTTCACGATGTTTTGTCAATGGACAAGGCTTCTCATTGTAATAGTGCACGAATCCTATTTTTATTTGGAAAGGAAATATGCAACAAATAGTTTGATAAATGATCATGTAACCCTCGCGAAAATTCTTGTTTGTAAAGCGCGTACAAAGCACTGTTAATCGAGCTATTTGTAATAGCCAATGCAAGGCGAGAACGAAGAAACCCACTGACCACTGGGGCCACTACCCGAAAAGTCAAAGATTACGATAGTACGTATGGTGCCACATCAATCATTAAGAACACCCATATGGCAGCTATAGACTTCAACAATCGCATGTCGGTGGTTCTGATATGCATTCAGCACTTTGATCTACTTGGAAAGATTCTTCACTACGCTGTTTACTTTTCTTTTGCAAAAAAAAATGCGGTAGTAGCAGAAACTCAACGAGGAACTGGGAGTAACCAAATCCCAAAGAATCAATGAACAAAGTATAGCCATTATTGCTTTTGTAATCGTAGGCGCAGTAGTAAGCCTTGTGTCAAACGCATGTTCTTCCCCACCCTAATAGTTAGGGAGATCAAACATGAAGCAAAGTGTCCAAAGTGATGCAACTATAAACGGACACTGATTTCCGATTGTAGACCCTATGGTAAGATAAACGATGACTATTGCAATGTACCGGTTTACTGATTAGCTGCGATGCTCCATGTGGAACAGAAATCAACTGATAATGGTCACAAGGTAACCGATTGCTTCACAAAATCCTGGATACCGGTGAAAGAAATTACCTTGAAGAACTCCGACAATGGAGAAAGGATTGATGATGGCCGAGACGCACAAGTCGGCAACTGCCAGGTTGCCAATGAACACATTGCTGAGAACACGAAGTCTTTTGTGGACTAAGAGTGCGCCGATGACGAGAAGGTTTCCAATGGTACCAAAGAATGTCATCGTGATGGTCACTAATAGATAAAAGATAAAAAAGAGACTGACTGAAGGCATCTTGCCCGCTTCCACGTAAGATGCATTATCCACTGGACTGTCGGTTAACATTTCAATTGAAGAACTATTGTCCATGTTGTCTCCCTCTTAGCTTTATCATACGTAGGTCTAGCTCTTTACGAATAACACAGAGATCAAAATTAAGTAGCAGTCGTCTGCTACAGAAGAATGACATGAAATAGTAACATTCAAATATCGACGTTAATAAATGATCGACATATTGAAGTATCTGCATGCAAAGTACGAAAGAGGCAATTACACAAGAGTGATAATGATTTAAATTGATGTTACGAGTGGCTGCTGCTAAAAAGATAATTATGACTCTCTTATTTGACAAGCATAAACACGTCAGCCTGGGAGGTTTAACGGGTACACAGTGCCCGTCGATCTCAGTCGGCGCGACAGTAGCAACTGTAAGTAGTTATTTCAGTACACTTAGTTGTTTTGCGAGAAATGCCATGGTTGATCAGGAAACGATTTTATATCATGGTCGACGTTTATATGTTGTGATAAAAAACAAGCTGTAAGATTCAAAGTAAACTACAACAAACATTGTATGGTTTATAGTGTAAACGTTTGGACAAAACGAAAACTGGAACATCAAAGTGATCACACTTCTAAGGTTGATAACCTGAGATTAAAGATAATGTTTTTTTAAAGTGTCACAGGCACATTTTCATCAAAAATATTTTTTTTTAATTTACTCTCTAATAAGCGTATTGAACCTTTAAAAATACAGATATATTTTACACACAAAAATATCATATTCTATAAACATATAAGAGCCTTAATAAAAAAAGACATCTACTCATTCTAGTTTACGAAAAAAATTGTTCGCCCTCAAGGTTTATCAAATTTGATATATATCTTTCCATGGTTGTATACTATATATACATGCTATGGTGTCACGGCCAAGCCATTGCCAGCATTGGTCCGTACTCCGCAAATAGTAGAGAGTACTCAACCACTACGTAATATAACAGTATTATTTTCAGGTGACTATCTTTGGAATTAAGAGTGCTAACTCCCATTATATATATATATATATATATATATATATATATATATATATATATATATATATATATATATATATATATATATATATATATATATATATATGCTCTCCTGTTGATCAAATTTGCTCAAGGATGACAGAGTTATATCATCGAGATTTGGAGTCAGCAGGTCAATGTTGCCCTTAAACCATCAAAAGATTTTGTGCAGACTCTACTGCAGGACTGGGTGATTCCAGCCTCTTTCATGCCATTTTTTTTCAAAGACTTGTCCTTTACATCATCTGCTGTCGGTCTGTGTTTCGTGTGTGTCTGTCCGTGTTGGACGGTGGAGTTCCTATTTTTTTCCATCAGCCCATCTATCCGTAATTCCGACAGCCATCTACAAAGTTTATAATGGTGTTATAGATTTGAATCTTTTGAAACAGCTTGAATTAGTAGGTAGGCAATGACTTAGTTTCTATCACTTGATTTGAACACAATTCTAGTCAACAACATGAGGAAAACATCTATATTACTAAAATAGTCAGCTTTGTGGGTTTGTCCGGCTATGCGTTTCGCCGTCCTTTAAGATACGGATACTGAATTTTGGTATGGTGGTAGAGCTCCGACGTATGAGGTTTGTGGTAACGTTTTTGAGGGGTCATTTTGGGGTCATAGGTCATCCAGGGGTCGTTATTGGGTAACTTGGCCGTGTTTTGACGTATGGATATGAGTTTTGGTATGGTGGTAGAGTTTCGCCGTACGAGTTTTGTGGTCACGTTTTCGAGGGGTCATTTGAGGTCAAAAGTCATCCAGGGGTCATTATTGGGTAACTTGGCCGTGCTTTGACGTATGGATATGAGGTTTGGTATGGTGGTAAAATTTCGCCGTACCACTTTTGTGGTCACGTTTTCGAGGGGTCATTTTGGTATGAAAAACAGGGGTCATTTTGGTATGAAAAACAGGTCTTTCGAATTCGATTGTCACAGTTTTTTTTTAAAAAAAAAACTGTGACAATCGAATTCGAAAAACCTGGTTTTTCGAAAACTATGACAATCGAATTCGAAAAACCTGGTTTTTCAATTGAAAAACCAGGTTTCTCGGTCGATAAACCAGGTTTATCAAAAAAAAAACTATGACAATCGAATTCGAAAAACTGGTTTTTCGAAAACTATGACAATCGAATTCGAAAAACTGGTTTTTCGATTGAAAAACCAGGTTTATCAGTGAAAAAAACCAGTTTATCGGCGAAAAACAGGTTTCTCGGTCGATAAACCAGGTTTATCAAAAAAAAAACTATGACAATCGAATTCGAAAAACCTGGTTTTTCAATTGAAAAACCAGGTTTATCAAAAAAAAAAACTATGACAATCGAATTCGAAAAAACCTGGTTTTTCGATTGAAAAACCAGGTTTCTCGATCGATAAACCTGGTTTTTCGAAAACTATGACAATCGTATTCGAAAAAACCTGGTTTTTCAATTGAAAAACCAGGTTTATCAAAAAAAAAAACTATGACAATCGATTTGAAAAACCAAGTTTATCGTCAAAAAACCAGGTTTCTCGATCGATAAACCTGGTTTTTCGAAAACTATGACAATCGAATTCGAAAAACCTGGTTTTTCGATTGAAAAACCAGGTTTATCAAAAAAAAAACTATGACAATCGATTCTCCTTGAAAAACCGGAATTTCCTAACCATAGTAAATTGGTGTTTATGGCACACTACAGGAGCTGATGAGCTAGCAGTGCGCGCGATAGATAGACTAACATGTCAACATTAATTCAGCTAGTTGTTTTATTCATATCATATCAATTAAATCAATTAAAGAAGCGATATGTCGTTAAATAAAGAATAAATATTATAATTCATAAATTGATATATTTGATTTAGTGACTTGTGGAAGAGTGTTATTGATATCGCTATAAGTGCTATAAAGAGCTCAGCATTCCAATATTATGACATTCAAAATGCACTACATAAAGCCTAGGTTGGCTTTCTTCGCACCGAGGACAGAGTTGATGCGTAATATACAAGAACTCAACGGATTAATGGATTTTTTTTAATAAACCTGGTTTTTCGATCGAGAAACGTGTTTTTTCAAAAACTATGACAATCGAATTCGAAAAACCTGGTTTTTCGATTGAAAAACCAGGTTTATCAAAAAACTATGACAATCGAATTGAAAAACCAAGTTATCGGCGAAAAACCAGGTTTCTCGGTCGATAAACCAAGTTTATCAAAAAACTATGACAATCAAATTCGAAAAACTGGTTTTTCGATTGAAAAACCAGGTTTATCAAAAAACTATGACAATCGTATTGAAAAACCAAGTTATCGGCGAAAAACAGGTTTCTCGGTCGATAAACCAGGTTTATCAAAAACTCTGACAATCGAATTCGAAAAACCTGGTTTTTCGATTGAAAAACCAGGTTTATCAAATAAAAATATGACAATCGAATTAAAAAACCAAGTTATCGGCGAAAAACCAGGTTTCTCGGTCGATAAACCAAGTTTATCAAAAAACTATGACAATCAAATTCGAAAAACCTGGTTTTTCGATTGAAAAACCAGGTTTATCAAAAAACTATGACAATCGAATTGAAAAACCAAGTTATCGGCGAAAACCCAGGTTTCTCGGTCGATAAACCAGGTTATCAAAAACTCTGACAATCGAATTCGAAAAACCTGGTTTTTCGATTGAAAAACCTGGTTTATCAAAAAAAAAAATATGACAATCGAATTGAAAAACCAAGTTATCGGCGAAACACCAGGTTTTTCGCTAAACTTGGTTTATCAAAAACTGTGACAATCAAATTCGAAAAACCTGGTTTTTCGATTGAAAAACCAGGTTTCTCGGTCGATAAACCTAGTTTTTCGAAAACTATGACAATCGAATTCGAAAAACCTGGTTTTTCGATTGAAAAACCAGGTTTATCAAAAACTCTGACAATCAAATTGAAAAACCTGGTTTTTCGATTGAAAAACCAGGTTTTTCGATCGAAAAACCAGGTTTATCGACGAAAAACCAGGTTTATCTGTTCTATTGTGCAATATACTTGCCATAGGCGCCATTTAACCTAACAAAATGCAGTCATGATTTACCATAGATGGCCTCTTAACGTTTCTACGTCCTCATCACTCATAAAAATCATTTGAAAAATAAATAAAAAAAAAAAAAAAAAAAAATGACAATCGAATTCGAAAAACCTGGTTTTTCGATTGAAAAACCAGGTTTATCAAAAAACTATGACAATCGAATTGAAAAACCAAGTTATCGGCGAAAAACCAGGTTTCTCGGTCGATAAACCAGGTTTATCAAAAACTCTGACAATCGAATTCGAAAAACCTGGTTTTTCGATTGAAAAACCAGGTTTATCAAATAAAACTATGACAATCGAATTGAAAAACCAAGTTTATCGGCAAAAAACCAGGTTTCTCGGTCGATAAACCAAGTTTATCCAAAACTGTGACAATCGAATTATTCGAAAAACCTAGTTTATCGGCGAAAAACAGGTTTCTCGGTCGATAAACCAGTTTTATCAAAAACTCTGACAATCGAATTCGAAAAACCTGGTTTTTCAATTGAAAAACCAGGTTTATCAAATAAAAATATGACAATCGAATTAAAAAACCAAGTTATCGGCGAAAAACCAGGTTTCTCGGTCGATAAACCAAGTTTATGAAAAACTGTGACAATCGAATTCGAAAAACCTGGTTTTTCGATTGAAAAACCAGGTTCATCAAAAAACTCTGACAATCAAATTGAAAAACCTGGTTTTTCGATTGAAAAACCAGGTTTTTCGATCGAAAAACCAGGTTTATCGACGAAAAACCAGGTTTATCTGATCTATTGTGCAATATACTTGCCATAGGCGCCATTTAACCTAACAAAATGCAGTCATGATTTACCATAGATGGCCTCTTAACGTTTCTACGTCCTCATCACTCATAAAAATCATTTGAAAAATAAATTAACTTGATACATGTATGTATTTCTGAAGGAGTGGAATGAATCATACCATATGAAGGAACAAACATCGGTGACAACCCTTTTAGCTTTAAAGTATTGTCTATATTTATAGACCAAAATATGTCACGGATACAGTAATTAAAAATTGATAAAATTGGACATAGCTTTGTAAGTATCACTCTCGTACATGCACAAGTCCCAAGCCAGGCCGGTCCATTGAAAAAAAATACTGAGGAAACAACAAGTCAACCCTTTCATAGATCAATCTCGGTCTTTTTACCCTGGGTAAACAGAACAATAATAATTACCAAACATACACAAATCTCAATTTCGACGAAATTGCGGTCGTGCCTTCAAGCAAAGTGTCCCTCTCCCTTTAAAATGGTAGATTCGGATTCAAATGTAACTTGCGATGTGGGTGTCCATCCTTTATATTGAAGTGAGCAGATGATGTATGGGAAATCGTGCAGTACCGTTAACCATACAGCCTGTCTCAAAAAAAAATGTACAATCAAAAACCGATTTTGTTCAATATTATATCTCAACATAAGTAAGTCGTTTGTAAATAACATTTAAAGAGAAAAGACCAGGCTTTCCAGAATTTTTTGTTCCCTCTCATTTGCTGTTTCAATCGAGATAACTCCAGTGTACTGCGAAACACAAACATTCGTGTTTGTGCCACTTTTTGTTGAGTGAAAAACGGGAAAGAATTAGGTTAAACATAAGTTATGCACATTTGAACAGATATGAAATCTTAAAAAGGGATTAACTGCATAAAGAACATTAAAATACAGAAAAATTACCGTAATGGTGGCAGTTATGATCAGTAAGTTCTGGCTTAAGATAAACGTGATAACATTCGGACATACTTTTGTTGGTTAGAAGAGAACCATGAGCGTATTTTATAAACAAAAAAAGAGAGTTTTTATTGTCTTGAAGAATCCTGAAACGCACATTCCTACCAAAGCACCTGGACCCTTGCTTCCACATTCAAATTTTTATTGACTCAAAATGTAGTAAATGCAACAAAGCATAGTGCAATATTTGTAAAACATTTACGTTTGATTTGGATGTTTCTTTGGTTGGCAATTACATTCCTTCTGGCATGATTTTAACAGATACCAATTTGGTAATAAATTCCAAGCTCCATTTCATGACGTGACCACTAAATATTTATATTGTTATATTTATGCAAAAGAAGAGATTATCATTGAACTGATATGTTGACTTATTAAAACTTGTAGTGATAAGACTAGACTTCCTTTGTTTACTTAATCTGTGTTGTGTCTTTTGTCAAGTTGCAATCTTTGTGAGCTCAAGACAGCGGGTATAATGTGCGAAACAACTCTGCCAATGCATAAAGTGGCACAAAAGCGATTTTGAGTATCGCACTAAATTGAGTATATCTCAGGATTGACAAAAGCAAATAAGATGAAACAAAAACACCATGGCAAAGCCCAGGGTCTTTGTCTTTCATATTATTGCCAAGAACGACGACTTTCTTTGAAAGTCATATTTAACCAATTTTTTTTCTGATGGTACCATTTTTTGAGGAACAGGCGATATTTGTTATAATTCCCAAGGGTGTGCTTGGCCTAGACATGGTATAAACGAATGTAATTACACGCCGAAAGATATAGCACCATTGAGTCAGAGCGTGTTAAATATTTACGACCTTACTATGAAATAGTGTAAACATTTGCATCCCTTCTGGGTGTGTATGAGCTTAATTGTTATTTTGATGAGTACTGAGTCCTGTAATTTATTATCAACCTTCTATAAATGAATGCTACTTGTAGTCAAGCTAATTGAAGAAGCAAAAAGTTTTGGAAAGATATTGACACGATGATCGTGTCATTGGCCATTTAGGGCGACGTTATTGACACGATGATCGTTGTCAATAGCCATTTTCGGGCGACGTTATTGACAACGATAATCATATCCAGAGCAATTTCGGGTGAGGATATTGACACGCTCATCGTGTGGTTGACCATTAGTCTTGGAGCATAAGTAATCGGGAGAAATATTCTAAGTGGCTCCTGGAGCATATTATAATGTACAGTGCTCCAGAAGCAAATGGCAAATCTGTTCCTGGAACAGTGGAGAAATATTCTAATGCTCCAGGAGCATATTTGCATATGCTCAGGTCGGGACATTTATGTATTTAAATATGCTCAAGGAGCATATTCAATATGTCCTTTTTATTATGCTCCTGGACCATGGCAAATGTGGTCCTGGACCAGATTTGACATATTTTTCCAGATACTCCAGGAGCATATTCAAATATGCTCCTTTTTATGCTCCAGGACCATATGGCAAATGTGGTCCTGGACCATATTTAACATATTTTTCCAGATTATTTATACTCCATGACCATATGGCCCTGGGCCATATGGTCCTGGAGCATAATATCGGGCCAAAATCTCATAGAAGCACACCTCACAGTACGCCTATCGGCTCCATAGCCATTCACTTTCTCACAAGCGATGATCGTGTCAATAGCCATTTCGGGGACGTTATTGACGCGATCATCGTGTCAATAGACACTTCCATTTGGAAATGCGTGCTTTATGTGTGCGTGCGTGTGGGTGTGTGTATGTGTGTGTGTCATCTCGTGTGTGGGTGAAAGAGAGAATATGTGTGCGTGCGCGTTTTGCGTGTTTGTTTGTGTGTGTGTATACTCACTAGTGATACATTGTATGTAGGGTTATTCGTTTAGTACAAATGAACAGGTGATATTTTCTTTGACATTATGGTGATATCTCACAAGATTTTTTGTCATATACGGAATAAAGTGCAATACAGTGCATGCACTTTATTCGGTAATAGGACACTGTTTAGTAACTAATATTTCTTGTAACCTTATTGGCCTGCGGGGGGGGGGGGGGTCTCGACCAAATTTGGTACAGGTGTGAATTCACCGCGTAAACAAAATCGGTCCATGTTTAACATGAGTGAGCAAATTGTACAAATATATGACACATTGATATAATATAGTTGGTTCGGAAATTTCGACCCATTTATATAGTTGGCTTTGAAATTTGCACCATTTTCATAGTAATCTTAGCAAAATTCGGCCCATTTTCATAGTAAATTTTTCGACCATTTTCATTGTGAGTACGAAAAATCAGAAATATCGACCCATTTTCATACTAAAATAACACCATAAATTGAAAAATTGACCCATTTATAGTAGCAATAGCCTAAAACAACAGATCTAGTAGTATGGTGGGAAAAACGTCCTATCGTTAGAGTAAGGGGTGAAAATGCGCCCATATCGGCGGCACACATATACCTACCCTTTTCGAGTACCCCTGCGGTGCAATCCTCTTAGCGAAGAAATGATTAGCCTTCGGGGCTTTATGGCGAAAGGCCAATATGGCGAAGAAATTGTATTTTGTTTTCAGTTTTGACCATTTCTAAAGAACAGAATGTCTTTATGATTTGTGGCTGATAATTGTAAATTTGTATCATGGTGTTTTCGAAGATTTTTACATTTTTGGCTGCTATATTGGCTAACATTGTCAAAGCAGTTTAAAAGTATCGGGAATATGTTAATTGTGTCCAATAACATATACCTATATATTTCGTATATATTTTCAACCTATATATTTGCTAAGATAGGGATTTTTCTAAAATTATCTGTTTTTGGAAGCCATTTTGAACTTGAAGTATGTGACGACCTTCTAAGTGTCAGAAATTGAATTATTGGGCCTATAGTAAGATATTTGCTTTACATAAATATTTACTGATGTAGTGCTGATGTCATTATTATCATCTATGGCGTTAACGTTGGACGCCATTTTGGATATCTCAGGAAAGCCACGGCGCAGACCCAGCAGCAATGTATTTTTATGATGTGGGTTGAACACCCTTTCAGCCCAAGCCCCTCCCGCCCTATTTGAGCTCAACCTATATTAACCCAATTTCGCGATCCTCATTTTCGCGATGCTTAAATAAAACAAGAAAGGACTGCCACACCTAGTGAGAAAAATCAAACAACTCGTTGAACTCTACCAACATTCGCAACGAGACGTAACGTTAGCAGGCGCGCGCGAATGTAGCAAAACATGGTATGATGCGAGCGCTTCAACCTCCAAATAACGTTAATACGCAGCGCGTACTACCTACCTGGGTTCAATTATCGAATTGAACCCGGGCATCAGCCAATTAAATTGCTTACATTTTCACAGCTGCTTAAGAATTTTGAATGCAGTTTGGTAATTTGGTATCTATCCTGGTGTTTTTACAGTCAAGAAATTAATTAAAAACCATAAGAAATATTTTCCAAAAATGTGATTATACATTCCTTCAATATAGCAACCAGGATGGCTTCCGATACGCTAAGATGGCCATAATTGATAAATGTATCTAATCTAGTACTGTAATGTTTGTGCAGGCTGTAATTCAATCAAATCAGTTTACATATCATTAGGTAATCAGAGTAATCGATACATGTAAGATGCCTAGCCATCCAAGATGGGTATCCAATATGGCTGGAATTGAGTGACCAAAAATCCGATCACTAATAGTCTAGAGATATGTGTCTCTTTGTGTTTGGTAGGTTTAGGCGTCCATTGGCATCCGTATTGGGATATTTGATTAACAACGATTCAATGGCCCACTCCGAATAAAAACCAAAAAATATTCTTTAAAGCCTACAGCGTGAATGAATTACTGAACTTTACTGACTGACATTTTGACCATATTGGACGCCCAATATAGCATGTCATTTTGCAGATATCATCACATTGTTGTTCTTATGATACACAGTTGGAATAAAATGTTTTACACTTTTTATGGAATGATCTTACAGTGTGAGTTTTTTATGATATCTAGGGTGTATATCACCACACTACTGAATGATCAGTTCTTCTGCAACATATTATCATGAATTAGTCAAAAAGTAAACCCTTTACGAACTGGTCACTTAGTGAGGAAAGGGGCCGGGGGCGTATTGAACAGCAGATGTAAGGATTTCGTACAGTTTTTCAATCAGTCATTTAATATAACACATTTTGGGTGATTGCATGCATCGGAAACATTCAATAGGACTAGTCTAGTACTGTCAATCAGTCACTAACATCGAGATGGCACTCTGACATAAATCAGTGCATTAAGACGTCGGGCATACTGTCCACAAGGTGGTTTATGAGTCAATGGGCAGAGCGTCCACCTCGTCAGAGGCGAGCTAACTCTGTGTTTGAGAAGATTGCACTGTATTGATGGATCGGCCTAAGGCATCCCAGCATGCTCGATAGGGTTCAAAGGAAGCAAGCAGGCCATGGTAATCTTCTCCACCCCCTCGACTCAGAAATCGTCTCACTACAGCAGCCCTCTGCAGCGTAACATCTTGTCTTGCAGCCGAAATTGTTACATAAACCTTTCTTGCAGTGGCAAAGTACAAAAGAAAGCTGCCTGATGATATGCAATTTAAAGAAATCATGGTAGCGTCATAACTTATGACGTCATAAAACAGTCTAGATTTTTTTCCAAGGAAAAAATGTGTAGGAAATTTGATTTTTCTTTAATATCCCAAACAGTGTTGAAAATGGGAAATCTGGCTCAAAAATTCAAAGGTACCACAGCACACTATCTACAATGTAGAAAAACAAAGTAATTGTGAGCTATTGTGATCATGCCTATTCCAAATAAGGTTTTAAGTTTTTGGAAAATCTGGCACAAAAGCTTTCAAAATACTGTTCCAGTGTCTAAGAGCTGTTTTTCATTAAACTCACTACAGGTACGTTACAATAGAAATACAAAGAATAGATTGAATACATGAGTAAAAAAATCAACCACGTGAACAATACATTTGGTGACAAACCAGCTGCTTTACGCGGAAAAGGTCTGATTTAGCAGTAACAACAAAAACATCTGTTATCAATGTCGGCATAAAGACTGATGAATTTTACACATTTTAACTAATAGCATTACTCATTTTTCATAAAAAACATAACTTCAAATGATTATTTGTGAATACTTAATTTAATTTATTGGTTTCTACACGATGTATCTAAATACCAAAGCCTCAAAATAATTAAGACATATTTTAACATAATTATAAGTGCAAATGGAGAAGAATGAGCAGTGTCTACGTTATTTTTGAGCTACGGCAATCAATTTGACCAACGTAATAATAATTCGTTCTACTTATTAATGGGTGCAACCATAATGATTAACTCCACATCTTGAGTTAATTTCCAATAAAACTAATGCAAATCCGAGTTCGAGTTCACTCAACGTAAGTAAAAAAATGTATGAACAACTTATTCACATGAGTGCAATTTACTTATATTAATTTCAATTATTTAAGTAAACAGACGTACAGAAAAATAAGTATTTTCTGTAATATATTTAGAGTAACAGCAATCAATGTAAGACTGAGGATGGGGTAGTACCACTCTAATTCAACCCAAATGTGAACATGTACGTTTCAGGATACCGATCGATAAGAAAGGTTATAGTAATGATGGCCATCCATCATGTAAATGTGGCATCTCTCAATAGATGCGGCGAGGGTAATAAATCAAATGCCTTTCTTCTATGTGTTGACCAGTATTTTGAACTTTAAAATTAACAAATGGAATCGTTTTATTAAAACACATGAGGATATTATAATCAAATTAATTTCCTTGTTTCGGAAAGGATTATCCTCATGACAACAGAAGTATAAGAAAGAATTAAATTATTTCGGTAAATGACTGCGTCATCTGTAGATCTGGGACTCAAACATTTTCTATTTATAAATTAGATGGTTGGATTCTCCCTCAAATCATTAGTTTTGGGCACCACCCCCAAAAATGGACCATCATAATTCATCGTATTTTGAAAGGTCCTTGGCATATTTATGAGACACGAGAGTATGGCAAAGCTAAACATATGGAGTCACGAATATGCTCATCCACCAAGGACAAAGTTCATTAGGTTGTACTTGTCTACATTGACATGAATCTGGGGATATATAATATACCCAAAAACCAGGTGGTGTATTTTATTAAAATACATTGGTGATGAGGGCTGACTGATACTGTGCCAAGGGCATTGAGATTTTACTAGATCATAGTGAAAAGGTCAAAGTAAAAAAAGCAACGCGTGTCTTTCCGATAGTAACTAAGAAACGCGGGTTTTCATTAACAACGCGTTGGCTTATAAAAGAAATACGTTGTTTTCATTATCCACGCGGGAGAAGATTGTTCTACTTTCAACGTGTTGCTCTTTATTTTACTGATTGGTGGCTAGGCAAGGTGTTGCTCTTACTCTTTTTGATTGGTTGGTTATAGCAAAGTTAGCAAACGCGTTGCTTTTCCCCCTTTCTGATTGGCTTGGCTAAGAACGCGTTGCTTTTATTAGCAACGGTTGCTTTTAGTAGCAACGCGTTGCTTTTTACCTTCACTGAGTGGTTCTCTAAGCAACGGTTGCTTTAATTAGCACCGCTTGCTTTCGATTGGCTGGATAAGCAACGTAGTCAGGAGGAAGGAATTGTGGGTACAGGGTGGAAATGGAGTACAGACTTTCTATGATCATTTTTGTCATGATGACCTAAGCTAATAATTCTGGAGGGTGTGCAAAATTTCGTGCAAGTGCATTTCCTAGAAATCCAATATGGCCGCTTATCACTCTCAAAGTCATTCAACAACTGCCATAATTTTATGCCAAAGATCCAGGTTTTAAAGCACGAGGAATCTGTTGGACGGGTTATTGACTGAATTGATCACAACATTACCATAAAATCCAATAGGCCACCCTAAAACCCAATAAGCCCTGAAATCATTTAATTAACCAGAACACATCAAGTGTATTTGTAATAGAGGCAAAATTCTGCGCTCTTTACCCAGTAGGAACTCATATCTGACATTTCAAGTGTGTTAACAAGCTTACCGATCAAGATGGGAAGTCAATATGACTGCCTTTGTAAGATCTTTAAAACCTACAAATTGTCATATATTCATAATATATTGGCCGTCAGTTTGAATTATAAGCATGTTGTCAAAACAAATATACAGATACAGTTATTAATGCTCAGACATACATCTCATTACTTTAATTTAAACTTTAATACTCATTTTGGTGTTTTTAACTAAATACATACAGATGTATCGTATTTATCGTTTTAAAGACGGTAAAAAGGCACCACATTGGCCCACCATCTTAACATTTTGCATGTTAAAGAACAGAAATCCAGGTAGAATGTCAAATGGGCAAATACTTATCCCATACCTTCTTTACCCTTTTTAATAATAATTAGTATGTAAATACATATAATACACAGATAATTTAGGTTTTACTATTTTAAAGGCGGCTGTTTGGGCTGCCAATCTTGGAATTCTGAAATGTCCATTACATAGAAATGCCAGTTAAGGGTTTCTAGTGATCAAATTACAGTATCCTCATAAGTGTAATCATAAAGCATGCCTATACACCTGGATCAAGCCTCTAAACTGCAAAATGTGCAGAACAACTTGAGTGTCCTGATGCGTTGGAAATCCATCTAGAGTGTAAAGAACACTTGCATAATTTGATCAATTGTAACAGATTTTGAACCCTGCAGAACACGTTGTTTTCGGTTGTTCAGTATGTATTCAAGTAGCGTAAATATGTATAATGAGGAGTATTGATCATTTGAATGATTTCAGGCGCATATTGAACTTTTGAGAAGCCATCATATTGGATTTTTGTGGCAATGCTTGTAATGATAAAATTGAATTACCAAACACTTTCGCGTGCTTATAAAAACACCGGCGTACCGAGAGATATTTGTCTCTATGGGGAACACACTTAAGGAATTTTTATGTTTTGGACATGGTAGCAGCCATATTGGATTTTCAAACAATGGCACTTGTCCTAACAAATTTTGCACACCCTCAAAAAAACTATTGGCTTAGTCTGATGAACTAAAATCATCAATTAGAAAAAAGTCTGTACTCCATTTCATCCTTCAGGCTTGTGCCTAGACTTCCACCTGACTAACGCTTTGTTACTTTCCGAAAGCAACTTGTGACGCGTTTCTAAGAAAGCAACGCGTTTTAAGGAAAGAAACGCGTTGTGAGCAATAAGTTACGACCTTTTTAGCTTGCCATACACGCGAGTTATTTTGTGTTTCTTGTACAGCCTGTCTACAAAAAAATGTTTAAAATCAAAAACCGATTTTTTTTTCAATATTAATCTCAACATAAATAAGTCGTATTGTAGATCACATTAAAGAGAAAATACCAGGCTTTCCGGGATTTTGTTTTCATCTCATTTGCTGGTTCAATGAGAGATAACTCCAGTTATATGCGGAACACAAAAATTCGAGTTTGTGCCACTTTCTGGTTGAGGGAAAACGGTGAATGAATGAATTTTTTGTTAAACATAAGTTATTCACACTGAAGCAGATATGAAAATCGTTAAAAAGAGATTAACTTCATAAAGAAACTTAAAAGTTACTTAATGGTGGAAGTTATGATCAGTAAGATCTGGACTTTAAGATAAAGTGATAACATTCGACCTACTGTTCTGTTAAAGAGAACAAGAGGAACCATGAGGTACAGCCGGCGTACAACAAACCTGGAGGAGAGAGTTTTTATTATCTTGAAGTATCATGAAAGTCCTACCGACACCTTGATGCTTCGCTTCCAAATTCAAATTTTTCATGACTAACTAATTAGTAATTGCAAAAAGATTAGTGCAATATTCTTAAAACCATTTCTTGGATGGGTGAGTTGTTTTTTATTTTGGTTTCCTTCTGGCATGATTTTAACAGCTACCAATTTTGAAATAAATTCAAAGTTCCATTTCATTGACGTGCAATAAGTATTTGTATTGTTTATTATTTATGAAAATAAGATATTTATCATTGAACTGATTATGTTGACTAGTAAAACTTGTGTCGATAAAACTAGACTTCTTTTGTTTACTTTGATCTGTGTTTTGTTTCTCTTGTCAAGTTGCAATCTTTTGTTTTGAGGTTTAAGACAGCATGGCATAACTGGGCGAAGCAACTCTGCCCATGCATAAAAGTGGCACAAAATCGATTTTGGTGTATCGCATTAAATTGATTATATCTCTGGATTGACAAAAGCAAATAAGATGAAACAAACACCATTGGAAAGCCTGGTCTTTATTTTTTAATATTATGCCAAGTAAGAATGACTTATTTTGAAATTTCATATTTAACCAATTTTTTTCTGATTGTACCATTTTTTTTGAGACAGGCTGTATTTAGCGAGTTGAAAACAACTAATTTTACCAAAGTCTGTATGACCTATGACCACACATATACAGGGTGACCCAATAAAAACTTTGCCCAAAATAAAAAGTGATATTTTTCCACTTTCTGTAATTTGATATCTGTGGATTTTATTTTATCATGAAGAATGGGTAATTGAGCATCTTGCCTGAAAAAGTATTCATTTTGGTTGAGTGGTTTTCAAGATATGGTCCAACGAACAATGAGTCAACAAAACAGACTTTTTCCATGGGTATTTCATGATGGAATGATAAGTACACATCAATTGTTTTGGCAACCGCGCTTTTCAAAACTGAAATCATAGCATGCAGTTGTGCTAAAACCCTGTTTTCTGTCTTGTGTCAGGGCGGGCTTTTCAAATCTAAAATCATACTGTAGCGTGCAGTTGTGCTTAAAGCCAGATACTTTAAACATTCTCATAGTAATGGCACATCAATTTACGCCACAACAACGAGCCTTCGCGGTTAAGATTTACTACTATGTAGCTGTGCAACGGCAATGACCAAACAGGTTCCCTGGAGTGAGAGTACCAGCCAAGCCTGCTATCTGTAACATGAGAAAACTGTTTGAAGCAGAGAGAACTTTGGAAACTGTCAACAAAGGACGAAGCGGACGGCCAAGGAGCGACAGAACACCGCGAACATTCAAGCTGTAATACAGAAGCTTCGCAACAATCCACCCGCGAGCATATCTAGTTATTTTGTCGAATTAACAATTTTCGCCTGTCTACTTCAAAACGCAATCCTTGTCACGTCACTGATTGATAGTCAAAATGGCTATCCCCCCCTCATTTCCGAGTTGCTGGACGAGTTTTCAGATTATCATTGGACAACGAAATCATCGAAATGTCTGGCAAATTGTTTGTAATCTTTCTTAGAGATACACAACAAAAAACTGACTTCAAAAGCATCATGTATGCCTCACGAAAATTCTTATTTGTAGCGGCGTACAAGGCGCTGTTAATCGAGCTATTTGTATGAGCCAATACAATGGAGAGAACGAAGAACCACTGAGGCCAACTACCCGAAAAGTCAAAGATTACGATAGTAGCGTATGGCGACCACATCAACATGAACAGCACCCATATGGAACCTATAGACTTCAACAATCGCATGTCGGTAGGCTTGATGTGCATGTGTGCATGCTTCTTCAAACGTTTTGTGCTGCTTCTCGCGAAAAAGAAAATGCGTACACGTAGCTAAAACTTACAAGTAACATGGGAACAGAAAACCCTAAAGTAATCAGATAGAGGGTGTATGCATAATTATCTGTGTAATCGTAGGCGCAGTAGTAAGCCTTTGTGTCAAACGCATGTCTTCCCCACCCTAAAAAGTTAGGAAGATCAAGCATGAAACAAAATGTCCAAAGTGAGACAATGATAAACGGCACTGTTTTTCGATTGTAGATATGGTGGTAGTGAATGCGGTGACAAATTGCTATGTACCGGTTTAATGATATAGCTGCGATGCTCCATATGGAACACGAACAACCGATAATACACAGGGCACCGATTGCGTCACAAACTCCTGGATACCGGTGAAAGAAATTACTTTGAAGCACTCCGACAATGGAGAAAGGATTGATGATGGCCGAGACGCACAAGTCGGCAACTGCCAGGTTGCCAATGAACACATTGCTGAGAACACGAAGTCGTTTGTGCACTAAGAGTGCGCCGATGACGAGAAGGTTTCCAATGGTACCAAGAAAAGACATTGTGGTAGTTACAACTATGTAGAGGATAAAATTATCATTGATGAAAGGCGTGATGGTCGCTGATGGTTCAGCTTCAGTACAAGGCAAAGCAGTCATCTGCGCGGATGAACTGTTGAAATCCATGTTTTTTCTGTTCTTTTTGATAACAGTGATAATAATATAAAGTTATAGTTTTAAGTCGAGCATAGTGTTTAATGACCAAGTACACAAATGCTCTTGTTGCTGTGATGTATAACACAATGGCAATGACGTGTACAAATTAATGGAATATCGGATCTAAAATACGGTAATTATTGTTTAGACCAAAAGGACCGCTCAATGAGGGCGTAATCATGGTAAATGAGAAAAAAGTAATAGATATACATCATTACACTGCAATAGCATTACATCGCATTGCATTACATTGCATTAAATTACTTTTTTATTTCAAATGTATTGAATTATATTGCCTTGCAATGCTTTGCGTTGAACTACATTGCATTGCAATCTTAGTGCATTATAGTCTGGGGCCAAAACTAAAAACCCAAAAATAGCGTCCGCACAATTTTTTTGGCTGTTTCTACATCCACAAGACCCTACTGATTGAGAAACTGAGGGGGTGCCAAAATTAGCAGCCCTTGAGCATTTTGAAATGTATCCAAGATGGCCGCCAAGATGGCCGCCACCACATAAAAATTAGCAAACCTCAGTCTTCTTAAAGCATCTATAAAGATGAATTCTAGTTTCTTTTGTATGGTTTGGTGTCAACTGAATTCAAATTTGTCACTATTTTTAAATAACCAAAGTATTCCCTATATTGAAATCCCACGATGGCCGTCACCACATATAATTAGCAATAGCTCAGCTTTTAAAGCCAGCTACAAGCATGATTCTTGTGTCTTTGTATGGGTTTTGTGATCAATGGATTCAAATTGGTACCCCTTTTTAAGACATTAAAGTCGCCCAAACCGAAATCCAAGATGCCCGCCATTCACCAACTATATTTAGCAATGTCCTCAGCTCTGAAGCAAATACGATTGTAATTGTGGTGTGGAAAATTTGTAATGAACGGTAGTCCTATAAATTGGCAAACGTTCAAAGATAAAATGTTCCACCGTTGTCCTACTAGTAGTCAATAGTTTGCAAGCATTCAAATATAAAGGTGATACACAATTGTATTAATAACGTGGACTTTATTGGCAAAACAGTTCAAATATAATGATGATAGAAAGTTCCAGAAAGGGGTAATCTAGTGCAAACACAACAAGTTTAGATGGTAATTAAAGTCGTAATTGGCAACTTGTTCATCAAGTTGAAGATATCGCATAACATATCCACATACCGATTAACGACTCTGTGGAACACTTCAAAACAAAAATGAAGCCCACGCTGACACTAGGTTCCTGCCAATTTTTGCAATAAAATTAAATAACACGATTCGATAAAAATTTTGGAAAATCATTCCTCAGTTTCTTCACAGACACGCGATTCAATCAAGTATTGGTCGTGTGGGTCTTCTTGCGATAGACAGTCGTGTCAAAAATAAGGTCAGGTTTCATGCTTAAACCCAAAACCTAGGAATGCGATCTGTCCGTTGGTCTCCTCCTCGCATGTTAATGTGATGACAATCCTTGCGAAAGACTGTGAGGTGGTCAAAGAAGATACGATAATGGTCGCCATCTAGAACAAAGAAAGTGTCGTCCACATAACGTTTCCCATATGCGCGGTGGATTAAGTGGAGTCAGAAGGGCTTCCTGCTTAAAGGACTCCATAAACAGTTTAGCCACTGGTGGGGAACGAGAGAACCCATCGTTAGTTAGCACATCAGTTTGGGAGTGTAGGTCGCCTTCAATATGAAGTACTTTTAGTCAACAAATACTCCAACAATTCCGTTTCACGGCAGCGATGCGGAGGGATGTCCTGTCAATCAGCGTCACGTCATCTTTGATACGGTCCATGGAAGTCAATGATTTCCTTCAGAGGAACAAAGGATGGGAAGGGCGTTCTATCGACATCAAAGGATCCTAGCATATCTCCGAGTCTTTAAGGGGCAGAGTAGATATGAACGTAGCGAAATCACTCGTGTCTTTTAACATGTGTCTTGTCTTTCCAGTCAGAGGTTGAAGTATGTCAACTCTATCTCCTTGGCTATGCTGTAGGTCGGATAGCCAAAGCGGAAACAGAAGAAGATCTAGCGGGTGTATTTTAAGACTACTAACAAGCTCTAACACTCGACGACAACAACTAGTACACCCTAAATACCATTTTCCCAAGTCTCCAACCTGGAGTTAACTACTCTATTCTTTGTGGGTCATGTGACAAAGTGTACTGTGAAACTGGCAGATCCTTGAAAAAAGAACCGACGAAACACCAGAAAGCGACTCAGACGGGCAAACACACAAAATTGGCGGTCGCTGACTTGTGGGAACGCACACCAACCATAACATTGACTGGGACAAAAACGAAAAGGCATCGCGGGATAAGGAATGGAGGACGCCCTCTATAGTTTTCATTAGAGCAGATGAACTTGAAACGTTCATTTTAAAGGCCATGTTCAAAGTTTAACTTTGCCGTTTTCAAAAAATCCCACTTTACACAATTTTCTCTAAAAGTCGGTTTTATGTACATTTATAATACAGGCTTCAATGGGTAATTGAAATTTCCAAATATGAAGCCTTTCCACCCCAGAACCACATGCCAGCTTTGCAACGGTGTGGCCGTTGTATTATTTGCAACTATATATGAGTGGCATTCTGGTCGTGGGGGGGGGGGAAGAACCTCATTTTGGCCTTTTTTGTTTCCGTTTTCGATGGGGGGCCTGAACCACTAAATGGAATTGCCATAGGAAAAGAGACAACAACAACCTATTACATAGATACCATACCACATCCTATTGGTAAGGCTGCTTAATCTATCAAGGGAAGTTCATTAGCCTTGAATGGAACATGTTAAACGCTGACCATGGCATTTCCTGGGTATCATAAAGCATAAGAAAATACAAGGTGATGTATTTGATCAATAACATGGTTAATGAAAGCTATTGACCTTTGCCATGAGAATTGTGATTTTATATTAGCTCATAGTGCTAGCTGCTGCTCATTATATCAAAGAGCGCGGTTCATGGGGCCATGCTTTATGTGGGCCATTGTTTGTTATTCCGAGTGCTGCTTGGTGTGAAGACGGTTATGTAATCCAAATCTCAGTAGCATAGGCTAATGGTATTTGGGTAATTGTAATTAAAGGCCGACTCAGATATTTCCTGAGGAGGGCGCCCTGCATGTCCAAAAACGTGTTTTTGCATCTACATATAAATGACTTTCGCATATAACTAATCACTGTGTGAAATTGCTAAGTCTTAAACATATCGAATTCCGTCATATAGAAAATTCACAACTTTGTTTGAAAAATTCCGGGATCCGGAATTTTGTTGTTATACACAGTATCCCTTTGGGACGTAAGGCGACACATAAATGTTTACTGCATCAAAACGAAAAATCCGATTCATCTCAAATTTCGGAATTGTGCATTTTAGGTTGCTATCTTTAGTTCGAGTTGACTATTTGTTCATTATTACAAACAAAAATATATTTGTTTGTTTGTGTTAGGTTTTGGGTTTTGTTGCTGCCTCGTGTAGCCTCTCTGTAGCTTATGAAGGACAAAAAGGCATGTCCTAGACTCACTTACAACTCCATAACAAAGGGGCAGCTATACAACATCTTCCTGTTTCTTCCTTTAAGTAATAATAAATTGCAGTGGAATGGAGGAATACTCTAAGCTTTTTTTTTTTTTTTTTTTTTTTTTTTTTTTTTTTTTAATTTTTAACATTAATTCTTGATACAAGTGTATTTTGGGGATAAAAACCCATTGCATACATTTTTTACGTAGTTATAAAACACCACTCAAACTTGATGGTGAATATAACTATGATAATATAGAGGGCCTCCTTCTATCCTTATCCGGGCGATGTCCTGTCTGGACATGAACACTAATTGGACTAAAAGGAAACTCATCAGTTTACCCGCGACATCAAGTCTACCCATAACAACTTCAATATGGACAAAGGAGCGGAAGTTCCTCCTTCAATGGGTCGACTACGCCAAGGATGCCTCTCTCTCAAAGCGACAATGAAATGGAACTTAATTACTGGGGTATCCTTTACTCATCTCTTATTAATTGTTCTCTCTCCCTTTGTTTACTGGTGTATACAAGGTGAAACCTCATGACTGTTTAGTTTGCCCTGATGTGGTCAATCGCTAGAGCCTTCCATTTGGATGCCTCTAGAGAAGTTATTTCTACGCAAACGAAGTCCTGTCAAAATAATCGATGTACTACTGTGCGCTGTTCTTGAAAACGTTTCACACGGCCCAGTAGTTGTTGTTCTTCTTCTTGTGTTGTAGACGGTGGAGCTAGCACAAACTGTTGATTGTTGGGGTTGAAAGTTCCTAGGTCACCTGTGGGACGAAGGTAGGGCACTTATTGAGAAAGTCTGGATGGAGAACCACATTGGCAGATGTAATTGGAGATGGTCGCAGCCCCCTCGGTGCAATATTTCTATTTCTGTTGAAGCGATCGACTCCTGTGCGAATCCTGTGTTTAAGAAGGGACCCATTCCTTGCGTGGAAGATGCTACCAGGTGGTAGTTTTGTCATAGGTTTACTAGTGATATTGGTCTGGTCTCGGGGTATCTAGCCAGGCAGTATTCCATGTCTGTAGATGTGAATGGGGAGTCTGAGAGTTTTGCAGCGTTTCGACAGAAAAGTCGACGAGAGCACGGTCTCGGTCTGCCGAGCTGGTGTTATTCGTTGACATATGAACATCAGGTGTTGACAAATTATGTCGTAAGCGGTACTTTTTCTTTTTTACATTATAAAATACTTTCTGTTGGTGGAAAGGGCAACTCACTAGTTGTGTTGTCTACTGACCGCTTTCCAACGCGAACGCTCTTTGTTGCACCCTTGGATACTAACTCAAAGTAGCGTTCAAAGATCAGGTAGACACCTGCTTTGTGCTAAGCTTTTTTGGATGTACATAAAACACCTTACACAGTCTGTACTTTTTCCAGGTACTGGCCTGTGGATAATACAGAGAATAACACATCCGTCTATTATGATGACTTCGTGGCTGAGCTGACTGCTCTATTTGTCGCGTTTTCTTTCTTCATTTGTCGACTTGGTCTTTGTTATCCTCATATCACCACTATCCTCAAACATGAAGTTGGTATGTCATAACTCGTAACAGAAAATTTCTTTAAAATCCAGCAGTGATGATGGTCATCAAACCTCAAACTCTGGAAAGATTAGTTCTTGTTTTTTGCAGAAACGATCCCTTCTAATTTGCAATCTTGCTTAAAGAAGCCATTGTTTACCACGTTGGTTTTGCCTCAGGGGCTAATCCTACCAAACGAAGAGATCAAACCAGTTGGATGGTGATCAGGACTGAGAGAATCAATGCAAGTTTTGAGCTTCTTTGTAAAGAATTTGTGCTAAGCAGCCTGAGTTTCCCTGAGTCATAAATAATGATAACATTGAACCCGTTGGACCATAAAATCTTAATTAAGAACACTAACCCTAATCTTATGTTCTTCTGAAGACTGAATTAGAAGCTAAGCAAATGTTGTGTCAGCCAATTTGTTGGCCATTTTGGCAGCCATCTTGGATTTCGGTTTTATGAAAGGTTTAAGTATTTAAAAAAGTACAAATTTGAATTCAAACAGATACAAAGACACTAGAAATCATCACTTTATTAGCTGTAGAAGCTGAGCTATTGCTAATTTTAATTATGTGGTCCGGCATTTGGTGGCCATCTTTGATTTCGGTATAGGGAAAGATTTTTTAGTTGTTAAAAAGAAGTACAAATTTGAATTCATTGACATCAAAACCATACAAAGACACAAGAATCACCCTTATAGCTGCTTTAAAGCTGAGCTATTGCTAATTATGTGGTGGCGGCCATATTGGCGGCATCTTGGATTTCAGTATAGGTAATACTTTGGTATTTAAAATGTTAAAATTTGATTAGTGACACCAAACCATACAAAAGACACAGATTCATCTTTATAGCTGCTTTAGAAGCCGATGTATTGCAATTGTATGTGGTGGCGGCCATCTTGATATGTTCAAAAATGCTCAGGGTGCAATTTGGGCACCCCTCAGTTTCTCAGTCAGTAGGTCTTCAGGACTGCAGAAAACAGCCAAAAAAAATTGTGCGGACCGATACTTTTGGGTTCAGAGTTAAAAATGGGGTTTTGGCCCCCGATATTACAGTGTATGGTATTTATTGGGGATTTACAAAAAACATTTGTTTTGTTTGAGATAATTTGATCATTCAGGAGTTTCAGCATCTTATGTAAAATGCCGGTTATAGCCCAGTCCCTAAGCACATTAAAATAGGCAGATTGTGCAACTCTTTCCTAAAAGCATGAAAATTGGTTATGCTTATACATATTGAGTCCCGAACAATTTCCTTATAAGTACCAAAAATGTGGTAGCGCCCCTAGTTAGTCAGGCAGCAGTTGTCAGCTACTGAGATTAATTTGCCAACTTGGATTTTTCACTTAATGTCGTTCAAGGACCTCCACAAGGAATCGCTTTCAACTTGTTGCCGAATTTTCAGTGTCGTATTTCGTCACCTGGGGGCGCCGCTTTTTAAAATGGCCGCCAAAAATCATAGAAAAGAAAATCGAATAAAAAGCGTATTGTTATAGTGTGGGTTGGTGTGTATTCCGTAGGATTTTCATGCTAAAAATTGATTTTGTGCTCTTGGGTTTCTATAGGACCTCAACTGTCAGAAAATGGTGGGGGTGCACAAATTTTCCTACTGATGCCCCTGAGAGGGGAAAATGTAAACAGGGAAAATTTAAAACGAGTCAAATTGGGGTTTAATGTACACTAACGCGTTGGTCTCGTCATAAGGATTAGAAAAAGTATATATTTGCCTAGGTTCCAACCTTTAGTTAAAGCGGTATAGCCCCATAATGGTTCAAGGTCACCCTGCGGGTAAATGCTCCGATGTTGTTGAAAGTGGTGTCAAATGATTCCTTGTGTCATACTGAAACAGAAAATGCATTTTAATTGATCTTTTGATATCACCATTGCGACATCCAGGGAAAGTTCTGGTGACCCCCATAGACCATGTAGACCCTTGCGACATTTTGCTATGTAATTAGCCATCTAAATGTCACACACTGTAAATAATACATTTTTGGATCCTGTGAGACAATACAAACAACTTATCACCAGTTTCAACAAAATCTGAGCATTGGGTAAATTTTACCCCAGGATGACCTTGAACCATTATGGGGGCTCTAGCGCTTTAACTAAAGGTCGGAACCTAGGCAAGTATATACTTTTTTATCCTTATAAGGAGACGAACATGTTAATGTACATTAAAACACAATTAGACTCGATTTTAAATTTTTCCCTGTAGTCACATTTCCCCCTTGAGGAAGGGGGCAGCAGTCCGAAAATTTGCACCCCATCATTTTCTGACTGTCCGGTTCCTATTTAATGAAAAACAGCAAGAAAATCAACGTTAGCACCAAAATCCTACGGGAACTGTTTCATTGACATACCGACCCACACTATTACCACAAATACCATCTAAAAGGTTTAGGTTCCTGCGTTATTTTGGCCAAGTGACCGTAAGAAATGCTTTAAAACCAAAACAGTGTTGTTCTGGAATGATAGAGGGCGGTTTTTTTCAAAATGGCCTCCAAAATCATAGAGAATTCATTAAAAGCATATGGTTTACCAAAATAACATCTAATGGGGTCGAGTTTCTGGATAATTTTGGCTAAGTGATCTTTAGAAATGTTTTCAAATAAAAACAGTGTTATTCAGGAATAATTGATGGCGGGTTTGTTTCCAAAATGGCCGCCAAATCATAGAAAATTAATTAAAAGCTGTCATAAAACATAGTATTGATCAATATGCCATTTAATAGAGTGGAGTTTTCTAGATTATTTTAGCCTACTGATATTTTAGCCTACTAATATTTTAGGACCAAAACTGCTATTCTTTACCATTACTAGGGGCGCTTTTTCTATAGATGGCTAACAAAATAATTAGAAATTACCGAAAAAATATTAAATTTTAAAGATGTTTTTACATCAGAAACATTACTATTTACAATTAATATAATAGATTAACCTCTCCCCAAGATTTGTGGAGTAGAGCATAATTTGGGTATATGCTTAACCTTGTTGGAAATGATTAATGGTATCTTTCTTCTATGGCACACTAATATTAACTAATGTTACACAACCCAAATTCCATAAAATGACAGAGATCCACGTTTAACTGATATTTGTGATAACAAATGTCCACAATTTAGAGAAACTTTGACATGAAAGTGAACCTTTTGCTGATAAAGATATTCAAAAGGTCCAAAAAAGGGCCTTTTAATGGGGGTGGGTCAACTTTATTGAAGGACCTTCCGATAAATACTGCACGCATCCCTGGAGATAGCACAATACATGTATCACATGATTGGATACAAGGAGTAAAGTATTACTTTTGTAGCTTTTGGGCGTAACTTTTTGTACCAGTAGGGCCGTCTTGGTATATACATTGTCGTAACAATGCTAATTTGACGAGGCACCATATTGAGGAATTTTAGTTTTTCACTTAATGTCAGGAAGTGATTGTAATCAAGACAAAATTGGTGCAATTTATGTCTACAACTCAGACGTGAGCAACGTTTGTGTGCTCATTTGTGTTCTCTATGGGGATAACAATGAAACATTCGCGCAATTGAATATGAATATGCAACAAGTGCCCGGCCCCGTCTGTAGAAGTTTTTTTTCCATAATTAGATCCCATCATATGCCATGTAATGAGGAAAACTGGTACCGTGATACTCTCGCAAAGTATGGAACTGGGTGCTGATGCTAATTATGTTAGATAGAGAATGTTATAAAGAAAGGGTCAGTTATTTACTACCTCACAAAGAGCCAAGAGCAACTTGCCCAATTTATAGGACTGACATAATCTTCTATCAAACTCTAGGGAGCTTTCTTCGCTTTCTGATTTATTGTTGGCATTATATGGGGCATAACAAGTCCCTGAAACTCTTTGAAATCTCCGAACGTGACAGGTCTTTCGCAAATGAGCTTTGATTGTGTGATCTGCAGGTATTAGACTGTTTCTTCCCAAAAGGCTAGATAAATAAACCTCTTTATGTAACCTCATTAGCATAAATACTTCTCGGTCAGGGCGCTGTCCACTACTAGTTAAGTCATGGTGGTAAATTTAAAAGAATAATTCAGGGTATACATACAATTTGTGTCAAACTCTGCGATGCAAATACAACAATGCATGCCGATTTGCAGTTAGTGTATGGGGAAGAATTCCATTCATATAGGGCTGTTGCAATTGCAAAAGGGACAGCTTGCTATAGAGATAGGTGCGAGTCCGTCAAAGAAGACCCAAGATATGGAAGGTTATTGTAGGTATTTTACTCCTGAGATTATTTTAACAGCCTTGTAAAAATCTAGTTGCAAGACGATGGAAGAGTAATAATGGTTGGTTGGTTCGCTCCTGTCATGATTGACAGCTCGTGACCTCAGAGATGCGATGCCAGAGATGACGATCTTCAGCAATGGAATAGCACAGTGTGTCCTGTAACCACCTTAATTTGGTCGAACCACCGAGCTCTTGGGCTGCATCTTTTTTTGCCTTCAACCATTCCTTGCATAATCACCTTCCCCAAGTTGTTTCCACCACGCCTTGATACATGACCAAAATATCTTAGATTCTGGATGCAGATCTTCTGTAACAAGCGTTTTTTCACCACAATCTCATGAAGAACACTGGAGTTTGTCCTCTTCTCGATCCATGGGATGGGAAGTATACATTTCCAACACCGCATAGGCTGCAATTCTGTTACGGTCTGCTTGGGTGAGGGTCCGTGGCTCACTTGCGTATGTGGCCATTGAAAATGCCAGAACTTGGACTAGACGAGTTTTGGAAGTTCTAGTAATTCCTCTGTCAGCCCAGATCTTGGATAGATTGACCATTGCCGATCTTGCCATTGCCAACCGATGCCGGATCTCATGGCCTCAACCACCCTCCTTAGTTGATGAACATTTCTGAATGAAACAGGATTTGCTGAAAAGATTCATTCCTCCTAGCACATGTGCGCGTGAAGCGCGCAAAAAATTTGCCATTTAGAAGCTAAAATCGTTATACGTAATTGTAATTAGAACAAAATGCGCGAGAAACGCGCGGAAATTGACCATTTCTAACTATTATGGTAAATTTGAGGTTATTCTGGTCACAAACATATGAACGAGCATCAACATATAGGTCTGCTCTTGGAAACGACTTTGTTGAAGCAAATGACAGTCATATCTTGCCTTGTCCCCTTTACAGTCCACCACGACACCATGTGATTTCTAGCTGTTTCCAAGACTGAAAGCTGACCTTGTAGGACTTCGATATGCTAGCCGAAACGCTATCGAAGGTGCCATTCATCATTGCCTGAGAGGGATACATTTAAAAAAAAATGCAGCAGCCCTTAGAACGTGTGCTTAACCCTCTCTGTGTTAGTATGTGTTAGTATGTGACATTTAAGGGTTGACATACATTTACAAAGAAAGCACCCTCTACAAATAATAATATCTGCTGCCCCATAGAGAACACAAATGAGCACACAAACATTGCTCACGTCTGAGTTGCAGACATAAATTGCATCAATTTTGTCTTGATTACAATCACTACCTGACATTAAGTGAAAAACATTAAGTGAAATTTCCTCAATATGGTGCCTTATCAAATTAGCATTGTTACGACAAGTATATACCAAGACGGCCCTACTGGTACTTAAAGTTACGCCCAAAAGCTACAAAAGTAATACTTTACCTATTTTATCCAATCATGTGATATATGTATTGTGCTATCTCCAGGGATGCGTGCAGTATTTATTAGGAGGTCCTTCAGTAAAGTTGACACCCCCCATTAAAAGGCCCTTTTTTTAACTTTTTGAACATTTTTATCAGCAAAAGGTTCACTTTCATGTCAAAGTTTCTCTAAATTGTGGACATTTGTTAGCACAAATATAAGCAAAACGTGGATCTCTGTCATTTTATGGAATTTGGGTTGTGTAACATTAGTTAACATTAGTGTGCCATAGAAGAAAGATACCATTAATCATTTCCAACAAGGTTAAGCATATACCCAAATTATGCTCTACTCCACAAATCTTGGGGAGCGGTTAATCTATTATATTAATTGTAAATAGTATTGTTTCTGATGTAAAAACATCTTTAAAATTCACTAGAGTAAAAATCTCGAAAAACAAGTCCACATAATAATGTTCTTTTTAATATTTTTTCGGTAATTCTAATTACGTTGTTAGCCATCTTTGTAAAAAGCGCCCTCTAGTAATGGTAAAGAATAACACTTTTGGTCCTAAAATATTATAGGAAACCAGTGGGCTAAAATAATCTAGAAAACTCCACTCTATTAAATGGCATTTTGATCAATACTATGTTTTAGGACAGTTTCTAATTAATTTTCTATGATTTGGCATTTTAGAAACAAACCCGCCATCAATTATTCCTGAAAACAGTTTTTATTTGAAAACATTTCTAGAGATCACCTAGCCAAAATTATCCAGAAACCCGACCCTATTAGATGCTATTTTGGTAAACAATATGCTTTTAATGAATTCTCTATGATTTGGCGGCCATTTTGAAAAAAAACGCCCTCTATCATTCCAGAACAACACTGTTTTGGTTTTAAAGCATTTCTACGGTCACTTGGCCAAAATAACGCAGAAACTTAACCCTTTTAGATGGTATTTGTGGTAAACAATACGCTTTTATTCGATTTTCTATGATTTTGGCAGCCATTTTGAAAAGAGCGCCCCCAGGTGACGAAATACGACACTGAAAATTCGGCAACAAGTTGAAAGCGATTCCTTGTGATGTCCTTGAACACTTGAAAGTGAAAAATCAAAGTGAAAAAAAAAAACACTGCTGACACCTGCTGACATTGTAGTGGCCACACGCAAAAAATTGAGAGATTAAAGGAGGGTGGGGCCGATTTAAGTCTATAAATTTTTCATCTTGATAGAATGGCCTTCACCCCAAAACCCCATCTGTAAAGTTTCACACCGATATTTCAACCAGTTTATAAGTGAGCTAAGAACTTGGTTTTGTAATCCTCATAGGGTGCTGTGTAAAATTAATATTGGTTGACCAAAATGGGGCATATTTTCGCTCATAACATCCAAACCAAACATCCTTTAGCGCCAAGATTTTACAGGGTAAATGAGAAAATAGTGGCTTTCTTATGATACCAAAATTTTGATCACTTTCGTAAAATCTGGGGTCCCTGGGAACGAGGCTATTAGCGATCGGACCATGGACCTTTAATGGTGGTAATAAGAAGGAGAATAAGAAAACTAAACAGCACAAGCAGAAACTATGCACCGTTGAAGTTACATTGTGGAGCATAAATGAGTTGAATATTGGCGAAATAGATCAGTGCTAACCCTCACAGTCTCTTGGTTTCCAGGCAAAGAATTCTGGTCACGGCCGCATACGAACACCAAAACGCGCAGCTTTATTTTGCAAGGGGTAAAGGGATAGAAGCTAAAGAAGATTGGACATACGTGGCGGGAATCGAGCCCGGGGCCTCCGGCGCAACATTCCCATAAGCAGGGATGGCAAGCCATAAGGGAGTCGCAGGCTGCCCATATGAGTGTTGGTACGATGACGTTATCGCATGTTTTTTGGACTTTTGCATTTTCTAGCCTCAGCTCATCGAGTTTTATTGAGTTTTGGTCGGGGTAAGGTTAAAGAAACTACCAAAAGTTTAAGAGTATTTATACTGTGTTCACTATAAGGTGGAACACATGACCTTTGATGAATAAATTGAGAGAACACTGGATAAGCAATGTCATAATACAACCGATTGAAAATCGACTATAGTAGCTATAGCAGTATTTCGGCACAACTTGGAGCCTCTCCTCCAACAAAATGTGTAGAATACAGGTAACAAAAGAATGGGGTCCATGTTCCACCGTACACTGAACAGGGTACAAATGAAGGCAAGTAAGATGTAATCTAACACAGCTACGGCCATCAAAGAGTTAATAAGGTCGTTGAACCATTCAAGTTTTAAAGGCACTAATGGCACATATTTTGAGAGCCCCCCATTTTCAAAATTTGATATTTTGGCACAGTGTACGTTGGTATTGTCTAGGAAACTATACCTGCTAACGAGAATGCTAAAATGTGTATTTATCAAAAATAAGCGATTTTGTAATACGAATTTGGGATCCCGATTGGACTTAACGGCAGAGATGGAATGCTACTTTATGTCCGTCATGATGAAATATGCCACCTCGAGACATAACCTCTAACTTATTTGCCTGAACCAATAAAACAACTAATGGATGAGCGAGCGTAGACACATACATGGCGCTATTTCCCGGCTATTTCACATGAAGGCCGTTTCCAGCAGCCGTTGAATTATTTTGGGATCCCTAGAATAATTATTCTTATTACCAAATTCCTTCGTTTGTGAGACACAGACATTTTAGAGCTTAACCATTCACAGGTATTGTTACTAGCCAGTTATCATCACGTGAAAAATCTCATCTTTTTGAAATTGGGGGCGCTCTTCAAAAAAATGTGCTAATAAGTAAATTGCTTTAAGGTCATATAAACTGTATCAACTTTGGAATTAGATTTTACTTTTAGAATTTCCTAGAGTCAAATAATATAGAGCTCACTTAACACAAAGTGCCCAAGCTAAAAACTTCCGTTCGTGCCCAAGGGGGGGGGGGGGTGTAGGACCACACCCGATAACCACTTTCCCATGGGAGTTTGATCGTGGCACTAACACAGTAAATGGGGTCACTTACGACCCACATACCCCACAAATAAAAATAAATCCGAACTTTGACCTATGACCTTAGGCCAATTGAATTTGTCACTCTCCGAAAATAGTGGGTCCCCGCACCTTTCCCATTCTCAGCAATCAATATAATGTTTGACCAAATAATTCATCTATTTACCTAAATAACCAATTAAAATAATTATTGCAAAAATATAGCCTAACTTTATACCATCGTGTATTTTTCTCAGAAACTTCAAATTCACCTTGGTCCTTTCCCATAGCCTTACACAGTTACGACACGGTCATGGCCAAATTAAAATTATGCTATCAGCATAAAAGATATTTGATTTAAGTATTGTTAATGATTAATTAATTGCCATCCTAGTCCATTTTAAAAATCTTTAGATTTTTTCACTTCCGTCAGTACGCATGGGGAGGGGGGGGGGTTCCTATGACCCAACCTAATTATTCTACTGAAGCCGTGGGTTGTATTTAAATGTTTTGTATCAGGAGAAGTATATTCATAAACCAGACAATTAGGCAAAAAACTCCTTGAAAAATTGATTTGCGCAGCAGAGTAAATCGCCACAAAATCACATGTTGGGTCTAATGGCACCCCCTTGGGCACTTAAGTGTTAATGCTGACTAAATGAACATCTTATACGCACACCTACCTCAGAAACATAAAAATATGGTAAGTCACTGGCCAAGATAAATTCAAGAAAACTTCAATAATTACAAGTTAACATTTTCTGAGAATGATAAGAAATTTAATAAGATTTCTCTGCAATATTCCACCACCATTTGTGGTTAGAAAACTATAGTGATTCCACGCCATCGTGTCACCAAGTAAAGTTTTGGACAGCGTCGATTAATTTTGGAGAGGAGGCAGTAAGAAAATATGTAGCCCTATTCACCTGTTTCATACACTAACTAGATAATCGGGCCTTAATGTTGGCATCATTTTTACAAGAGAGTTCAAAGACTTTTGGTGTTCTTTCTATCAAAACCGGGTGTTTGCAAAAGCTAACCATTCACCCCGCCCGTTCCATTGATACACGAACAAATACGATTCGTCACAATGTTCTTAGAGGTTTCTTTACAAATGCGCTTATAGTCCGTCAAAATAGGATTTGACCCAAACAAATTGCAACAGAAACCGCTTTGTGTTCATTTAACTTGGAATAAGCTACAAAACAACATAATCAAAAGGTTTACCAAAATCGGAGTAAGTGTAACAGCGCCTATTTGCATAAATTCAAATGGCCCGCCATTTAAAACAATCTTTGCTTATATCTTTGGATCTAATATTGGTAGAAACGTCAGGTTGGTACCTATACCTATGTTTTTTTGGGGTCAATGATTCAGGTATAACATTATTTAGATCATTGGGTCATTGGCTTCTGCCTACTTTGCATAACTTCAAATGGCGGCCTTTTGAACATTTTGGTATTATCTTGGGATCTGAACTGACCAAGCTTCATTCTGATGTCTAAACCCATATTATTGGAGCAAAGAATTCCATTTTAACGGTATTTGTACTGTTGTGTAATTTCCTCATGTCTAATTTGCATAATTACAAATGGCAGCCATGGCACTTTAAACCTTTCAACTGTCAAATCTCAGTATGTAGATTGGAGGAGGCTCATTTGCGATGTTTTATACCCATTTTGCCAGCTCAATGAGCCAACCGATGCAATATTATTACCAATAAAGGCCTTTTGTCACATCATCCTCATTTGCATAAATTAGAAATGGTTGCCAGTTCCCACATGGCCTATATCTCAAAGTCTGAAATTGGCCATAATGTTGAAGTTCACAACATTGGACAAGGCAACGGGCCCTCAATCTCTTCCATATGAATTTGAATTTTTAGGATGCCGTAAAAAAAAAAAACAAAAAAAAATATGGCTTTCCATATTTTATTATGACTTCTTAGTTGGTAATAACATCTAGCCCTACAGCCAGTAGTGGGATGTTTTAGTCTTCAATGTCGTCTTTCAGGTCTTCTTCAAAGATCCTGGATCCATGGGCACCATTGGAAGCATGTCTGAACACTGAATGATTTCCCCAGGCAAATAAGACAAAAATAAAATAAAGACCACGCTGACTTTGCTTACACCTGTAAACACTTCACACTGAAGACCATTTTGCTCTGAGGTACACTGCCTGCTGTTGCAAGCTAGCTGCTTTTGCATTCGCACCTTAATTATCTTGGTTTTTTATGTGATGTCTCTTTGTCTAAATAAGGTGTGGATGTATTAAACGATTACCTACAGAAGTAATGTAGATGCCCTCCTTATCCTGAAAAATGTAAAATAGATTGCAAGTGGATGGCTGGAAATAGTTAGTCAGAAGTTTAAGAGAACCATTCAAGTGGGTACTAGGCAATGTTGTTGAATATTAATGGACCAGGGTGTTTAGTGGATAATTCAAACAGTGCCACCTTGGCACCCTTAGGCAATTTGAGTTACTGATGTCACAGGTCATCAAGGTCATGTTCTTTATGATGCCTAAACAAGGTATTTGTCTATAGGTCAAAGGGGTCAAAAACAATCGTTTGTATATGGTCCAATGTAACTCCTTATTGTAAATAAGAATGACCTCATTATATTCATCTTGCCAAAATGATTTTTAAAAAGTATCGTTTGCTATAGACACAGAGGCACACGTTTATGTTTAATGTTATGACATAAATGGGTTCAAGGCCACATACACAATAGGGTTGTTTAAGTTTTAGCCAGCCATTATGTACTTCAAGTGCGTTCCGTAGATATAAGCAAACTAATACCTTTTCAAAATCTTTGTGTCAAACAGATAACATGCGACTACTTTCAATTGCGCAGTATATTTATAGTGAAAATTTGACCAACTCATTAATTACCCATCGTACAGCACATCATCATTGATTTACTTCTTTGGACCTAAGGAAGATTTGTGATATTTCATTGCTATTTATGGATGTAGCATTTGGGAAATTTAATCCTGTAATTGATCCTGTGACTCAATCCTCAAAATTGTTCAAAGGTCAACTAGACACTGTCCAATACGTTTCATAATCAATTGCATATAGTACGCAAACATTGCACCCATACTTCGGTCTTCAATGATGCCGCCTCGCGACTATGTAATCAAATTTTGAGATAAATCGGGCTATCCTTCCTTGTTAAATAGAGCGGTCGTAAAAGCACTCAAATAAAAAGATTGATAGAAAGAATTCCTTTTATTTCAGATTTGTTGTCAGCACCGCATAATTGAGAGGGCATAGAGATATAATTTTAACCGGTTTAACACTAATAAAATGTCCTATAATTAAATAGGATGTGAACCATGAGGTAGTGTGAATTTATTGCGGTGGTGAATTCCCTCTAAGGAATGGTAGTTCTCAATATGACAAGTCAATTGAGATTCATTTGAAGAGGAATATAATAAGCAAAAAATGTCAAGGTCAAGTTGAGTGCTAAACGCAGATAAAATATGTATATTTTAGCACAAGTTGAAAATGAAAAACATTTCCGCCTATTTCTCAGATTAGCAGGGAAATCATAACATTACTCTGTTAAGGCAATCATTGAATACAATAGAACCTAACTGTCACATAACTAAGTTATTGACGGTGCTCTGGCCTGTGTCCGAAGTAACCAAATGAAGTAAGACTTGAATAAATAACCTATGGATAAATTGCTCTTATGTTAACTTTCTTGATCCAGAAAATAGGTTTCAAAGACACTCTCAGACACTAGTTATAGTGGTAAAATGTGGTTCCAAAATGGCCTCCTTTTGAATTCCTACAAGTTAAGCATCAAATAATACACCAATGATATAATTAATGATAAAACGGAATTCCTTTATCTTTGGCAACATTGGTATAATAAACCAAAACCTTTACCATTCTCAGATCCCAGATATAGAAAAACGTGGTTCGAAAATGTGCAGCCATGTTAATTTAGGTAAATTAGGGAAGAATAAATGACCCAATTTTATAAATAATATTATAATTGAATTCCTTGGCCCCTACAACAGGGTGTAGACACCAGAATTAAGTCTGTACAAATCTCCTATCCCCAGATATAAAGGCAAATCAGTTTGCATGGCGGCCATTTTGGAATTATGCAAATTAGACATTGTTCCACTCCTCCGATTTTGGTAAACTTTTGATATGTTGTTTTGTAGGTTATTCCAAGTTAAATACAAGTAAAGCGGTTTCTGTTGCAATTTGTTTTGGGTTGACCCCTTATTTTTCATATTTTGACTGGACTATTACGTTGACTTGAATGCTTTCATGGAGTATAGAATTGATTTTCTCTGCTATCGGGCTCGATGTTTCAATAGATTTAGCGTGGAATTTTAATTTCAACCCACTGCACATGCCCCTCATTAAATGCCCATACCTTCTGAAAAGTACTAGAGGTGACACGATGGGTTGAATCTACTATAATAGCTGCACTATCAACCTACTTCCTGCTTTGATAGATTTATAATGACAATTTTGAGAATTGACCCGATGGGAAAACAATTTGTGGTACTTGTTACATTCAGTACACACCAAGCGCTTACTCAAAAGTTCAAGAAAATAGGGCAGTAAGTGTGCATGAGGATGCGAACATCAAATGAATTGGTATTATTAAATATTTGGTAAGAAAACAGTGACCACATGGCAAATATTACTAAGAGGGTGACAAAAGAAGGAAGCACAAATGAACTACATGGCTAAATAAATCTTCCACATCATAGACTTTTGCAAATAACAGCAATACCTGTTATAAATTATCATGGGGCAATAGACTCTTTAAAGGGGCATTTCGTGATCCAGCTCGTCTCCCGACTTACCTAAAAAATGTTGAGATTTTTATATCATCTGAACCGTTAGCCTTAGTAATCAACGTGTGCCCAATCTGACGTGCAAATTCGGTCGCAACTGTACGGAATTCTCAATTTCGTATTTTCTGTCCGTAAACGGACAGAAATTACAGGACAGTGGGACAGTGGAAAACGAGTAATTGCTCATATAAACACAAAACCGCAAGATCGGGATCAGCTCAAATTTTGAGAATAAGCTTTCGTCAAGGATATCTAGTGATCAATGAATAAAATAGAAGGTGCTGGAACCACGAAGTGCACCTTTAAACATGTTAAATTGTAGAATTAGTGTAAACCCTATAGTAATATAGTAATAAGTAAAATTGAGTTGAATCAGCAACATGGCTGCCAAACCTCAAGACTTGTTATTGCTGACAGTGAGATATTAATATAAGTTTCACTGCGAAGAAGGGGAGATAAGTCACTCCCACTCACATACATTGCTCATACCATGGTAATCATTAAAATATGTTACTGCAGTTACCCCACAGACTTCACAGATTAAATATATATCGAGGGGTTTAGGGCAAACAAAAAGGACCCATCATCTGCATAGCTGCCAGGTGTTAGATTGGCAGGTATTAACACTAATAAACAACACAACCGACAAAATGGGCAGCTATTGCATTATGGGCTTCTTGTAGTTAAACCTCGAATTTATATTGGTTATATCTAACATAGACTCTGGTGATATCTAGATAGCAAGATAGTACAGTGGAAAAGTTCGATTTTTGTCAATAGTTTGAACAATTTTCTTGTCTTTTTGGACTTAAAATCAAGTTGATGAAGATGGTAATAAATAAACCTTTATTTAAAGGCCGGAACTCAGATATTTCCAAAATAATGTAATTACAAATAGTCAACTAGAGAACTAACGATAATCACCCAAAATGCTGATTCCACGTTTGAGATGAATCGGATTTTAGTTTTTCGTGCAGAGGCTAAACATGTTGTGCAAATATAAAGCGACATAGGATACCGGTATAACAAAATTTCCGGATCCGAAATTTTACCAAAGTTGTGATTTTTATATGGAAGCGAGCCGATTTGAGCTTAGTTTTCACACAATGATTAGTATAGGACAATGCATTATGTACATGCAAAAAACGCGATTTATTGAAATTGACCCAGGTGTGCGCCCTCATCGGGAATCTCCGAGGGCGGTTCAGTGTCATGGTGTGTATGGGGGGCAGTTTTTGGGGTTGTTTTAAAATTGGTCTATGAATAACATATACAGGCTGTCCCAAAAAATGTTAACACTCGGGACAAGGCCATTTGGGGTCAAAAGAAAAGTACGCATGGGTCTTTGTTGGGACCCTTTGAGCCACAATAAAATAAGCTTGTAGTTGCCGTTTATTTCTTCCAACCGATATGAGAACAAAAAAGGGGGGTATGCTTCATCAAAAAGGAGAGGCAAAATCGTTGGTCGATTTGCATTGGTTATATTGTAAGATGAGGGGAAACATGTTGATTTTGTATACATAATCAAACCTGGAATTATTGATGGGATATTGAACTACTGAAGGCTGAAGGCATTGCCAATCCCTTTTGAAACTCCAATATGTTAAATAAAGTGTGAAACGTTGTCTTTATGATCAGCCATACTTTTGGTTGAGTTTTTTTCTTAACTATAACCAGTGAGTTCACTTTCATTAGAACCTTATAGCCTTAATACCGAATCACTCAAAATTACAAGAATTCTAAAACCAAACCCTAACCAACCCAAACAAACAATTCAGAAGCTTCCACATTTAATTTCCAAAAACCTATTATTCGGCAGACAGGACAACATTATAAAAAACGCAAATAAACAAAAAAGAAAAATAAACCCTGAAAATAGGCCACATGGCGGTGAAGCTGACAGGCAGGCGGAATTGACAAATATGCCGAGTCCTGGGCCCCAGTATCAGACCGCAAAGACCCATAACCAGAATACGCCAAACACCCGGGCAGGGAAACTCTTTCCTCGTAGAATATCCTTCCATACTGCTAAGCTTACGCATAACCCCCCACCGCGCGCAAGTGCGCTTGGACAAGCCCTAAACTAACCCGGGATCCGTCTGCTCAATACAGTCCACGGTAAGGGTAATTTAGCCGGCGGACTTTGTTTTCAGTTTGTAACTTTGGGACCCTCTTTTTTCACATTCATGCGGACAAGTGACTATTAATATAAAGAACAATATACAATGTTGAATCTTAAAAGGAGATTTTTTATGGGAATTACAGCCAATTTTTGGGAAAAAATCAAGATTTGGATGGACGTCACGGCATTGATTGGTTTATATTTTTGCTCTGGGGACCCATTCAGTTAAAAAGGACGTACGTATCCCTACATTGGAAAGAAAAAAACCGATTAGCGTCATCGTGTCGTTCGGTTTTTAACAGTAAGGGAAAGAGGTAAAGTTTGTACTGTTTAGAGCATAATAAAACGGTGTCCCTTTGGAACAAAAGAATAGCACTTTTGGCAGAGAGGGTCATGTATAGACCTTGATTTAACATATCGGATTTATATATATCGGTCGCCCCCGAAGTGCAAACTGATCTCGGATTCCTGGACACGTGGACCTGGTACCTGACACTTGGCACAAACTATTCATCTCTTTACCGTTTATATAACTACAATGCGGCAAAGCGCAAGCAATTCTGTTATCTCGTTGTCACAGCGTAATCATTCAAGATGTGAGACTATACATATGGTTCTGAACAGGGAGGGTAGGACACGATCTGCTCCGATTTTGGCATTGGGGATATCCAAACAGTAATGTTTGAAACTAGGCTACAGCATTTACTATGGCAGTCTCGGTCCCAGTGAGCATTAAAAAATCATCTCTTAAACCTTTGTTCAAAAATCTTAGTAACATATATGATAAATTACAAAAAAATATGAAGTTCACATCAATCAATGCTTCTGGGAAAGTACCTACACGTGCATAACTCAAAAACTCCAGAAACTTCCCCTGCAAAGAATTCTATCAAACATAATATGCCTTGAACATCGCGCCCAGGGGCTAAAGAGCTAATGCGCTCGTAGCCATGCCACCGATACACTCTAATAGCAAACCGCCCTAGTTATAATTATTATACACCCCGATACCATTGCACTCCGTGGATCAACGATGAGCGCTTGGTAAAACACGGTGACAGGTATTTTGAAGTCTTCCTTCAATAAACTAAAACAGCAAGATCCATTTCTTTCCTTTTAATATGAAATCAATTCTGCTGCTGTAGTTTCTGTTGTATTCATGTTCGTCCATGCATTTCAAATACTTAGAGGCAGAAATCGGACCAAGTTGATTTTGCACCCTCATATTTGATTAAAGCATATCTTGAGTTCCTACACATCGTATGGAATAATAAATGTCAAATAAAACTTATTTTATTGGCTTCAAATCATACCAAACAAAGGACCCATTCCGTACTTTTGCTTTTACCCAAAATGCCCTTGTCCCGATGTTAACATTTTTTTTTGGACACCTGTACAAGTATCCGCGGATCACTAGTTTCGTCTGACGTATAAATCCAACTTTTTTCACCGCAAGTTAACATTTAGCCACCTCACAAACCTGCCCCTCAGTGACCTTTGACCCGGAATGTGACCCTTGACGTCAACATGCGGATTCCCATATTACATCAACGACACCAATGCGTTTGCAATTGGACTTCAACTTTTCAAATAGCACCAAGTTACCATGATATGATATCACTTCATTTCATTTTATTTGCCAGCAATAACGATTAAACATTAAAAATTGCACATAATATTAAAAAACAATATAATTTAAAGCAAATATCAAATATCAAAAATGATGGGTACCAGTTGTGTGGAATGATAACATATCAAACCTCTCCAATGCAAAAAGGACATAAGAAAAAATATCAAAATTTGGGGAGGGGGGTCACAAACACAATTGGAACACGCACCTTTAAATAAATTCAGAGCCCTCGGAAAATTATGTAGGATTGATATCGCGAAAAAAAATCGAATTGGGTGTCGGGAATCCCTTGTTTATTTAAATGTTGAGGGACAGCTTCAAAACTAAACCGCTGCTTGCTCGCCGGTTATGTAGGAACCGGCGTGGTAGGAGATATGGTCCTCCAGATCGATTCACCTACAATGGTAAAGAATAGGGCACTCGATTCAGTTGAGTCTTCACGCAACATTAGTCGTCTATAGAGCCCGTACTATGGCTCCGGGCGGACCATATCCAGTGGCGTAGCCAGGGAGGGGGCTCAGGGGGCGCTAGCAGCCCGTCAAATTTGACAAAATCGTGCAAAATCAGCCTAATTTGGACAAATTTAGGGCACAAAGACAGTCTCAGCCTCCCGTCAAATTACAATCCTGGCTAAGCCCCTGATATATCCTTTTACACCGGTTTCTAGTGAATGAAAACCGGCATGTACCACCAGTCAACAAGCGGTTGACCTTTGATCTTTAGATGCAATCCTATACAATTCAAATGCCCTCTATTAATTGTACATGGCAATCCACTGGGTGGAATTTTATAAATACGTGGATAAAGGCCTTCTGATAATACTTAATTTAATCTTGAAAATAACGTCACTATATGTGTCACACACTCAACTTCATTTAGTCTTCGACTCTTAATGTAACGGCAACTTATTTCAAGATTAAGAGAGTGCAGAATTTAAACTACTGCTACGAGGCGTTCAGTCTATGTTATCAAGCAAACGATTTGTAGTACCAGATGTAAATTCCTCCGTCTTCCGTGATGAGGCTACCAGCCCCTACGAAGATAAAAAAATAGGTATTGGGCATTTACTTAATATAATACTGAAATGTTTGTTGACACATTCAATGACTAGAAGTCAAGATTATCTTGCTCATGCAAAATTACGACAGCTGTTAGTAGTGAATTTAGCCAGAACTCTCCGTTATAACCACCTGTTTGGGTTTGTGTTTGAATTCCAAACACACGGAAAGTGTGTAAAAGTAATCTTTCTTCCGTCAAAAATCTGTGTGTTTGGAATTCAAACACAAACCTAAACAGGCGGTTATAACGGAGAGTTCTGGCTAAATTCACTACAGCTGTCGTAATTTTGCATGAGCAAGATAATCTTGACTTCTAATGTCGCTCAGTGTTAACATAACTGCATTGTTCTTCATTACAAATGGTAGAGTCTATTCAATTAATTTCATTGATTTATACCCAATCTAAAATAGCATGGCCCGTTGTCTATATATTTGTTAAGCTAAACGCGACTTTAGCTTAAATCACTGTTATTAAAAATTGCGCTTACTTAAACAAAAACAATATTGTCCTTACTTTAAAGCTAATTTGAGTGTACAAAGGGCTCTATTGTGTTAACGGTTGCCCAATGTATCTTGGGCATGCACGTTGGTGGTCAGGGGGTCCCTATGGACCCTAACCTAAAAGACGCATTTCCCATAGGAATATTTCAATAAAACTCAACACATATCGAAACCCCTACAAAGCCAAAGAAAAGCACTTCTTGCTACTTGTGTGAAGATGATGTAACCAGTCGCTTCATAGTTGAGAAAATGACATTTTATAGGCTGCCTTTTTCTACATAAACGTATAAAGAGATGTATTCAGTGGTGTGAACCATGACCATAATGATCGCAATACTCAGTCTATGGCTTGCAACTTCATCTCGAAAGGTGCGTGATCCAACTTCCATAGAGTTACTTAAAACCACTTAGCTGGGGACTAGCAACCTCGACCATGTCTGAATGACTACCTTGTGTACCATGATTATGTCATATGAATAAAAATACATAGCGGTCCCTGGACCGTGAATGTCGTTTGCCGTCGCGGTTTTTGAATGGGACCAAAGGTCACATGAGGTCACCAAGGTCACATGAGGTTACCGACATGTCACCACCAAGTTACATCATCGTATCCCTTACGGAACTCATAGGGCATGCAATTTATTAAGGGTTAACATTTTGACCACAGACACATGCACACAGATACACAGATACACAGACACACAGATACAAGCTGATACACAGACATACGACCAGAAAAATCCCTATGTGCCTTCTGCAATTCTTGCAGACGACACAAAATCATACCTGTTGTTGCCGATGTCCTCTCTGGCCCAATTAGAATTGTCCAATAGTAGTTGTTTTTGCTGTCTTTTGCTACACCATTGATACTGGACATAGAGGGACCCCATTGTCCAAAAGTAACCTCAAAGCTGTAAAGAGGATGTGAACTCATTTAGTACCTGGTATGGAGAGACATGATTTAACAGACCACCTTTGCTCTCAGAGCAACTTATACCAATACTCATTGAAGTCTATAGAATACAACCTGATTGTACGATCTTGCATTGTAACCTTTGACCCAGGTCAAAACGTTCCCCATTTACTTCGCAAATACCTGACAAATATCTAAAAGCTACTGACAATTGTGTAAGAATCATATCAAAACTTAGCAATTATACTTGTATGGTTAAAGTATATAACTTAAAAATAATACCAAATAATGTGACGAACAATTTGAACATAAAAGCCACAGCACCACCTTACACAAAGACACAAAATTGGACAGCTTGCATCTCTGCCAACATATGATAGAATGCCAAATAATTAACCTATTAGCTATTTTTCACCCGAAAAAGGAATTTTTTACATGGGATTTATTTTTTGTTAAATTTTAATTGCCAATTTATTGATATGGATGTTAGAATCCAAAAGAATATCACAGCATATTTCTGTAACTTCCGTACAGGTCTTGAAAAAATATGTATTACAGATACTGTAATTGGTATTCTCATGTAAGGCATTTACCAAGACAACAATTTACATCAAATTTTAAGCATTTTTGCCAGTAACTGAGGCTACAAATACGTGCAAATTGCTGTTTTCCACCCACACCCATATTGAATACAATGTGAAATATTGACCATTATTTATTCGCATGTGATTTTTTCTATTAAAAATATTTACTTGACACAAAAGGTATACAATGTATTTAGATCAAAGTTTGGATTAAACGGTCTACCAAAACACTTCTCTGTGACCTACAGTTCTTGACCTAGGAGGTTCGAAACTTACTAGCTCAACCTTTTTGACGCAGGAGCCGCATTGGTTGTATCGGAAACTAATGCGGTCGCAAACAAATAATCGGGGGGGGGGGGTCACAAGTATGGTTTGGGTAAGGACCTGCCTCTGAGAGTCTGGAAGTAGGACCTATATCTATACCAGTTTTTGCCAAAAAAGGGACCCAAAGCTATACCATACATGTAGATTTTGGGCCAAATTGAACACAAATTTGATATTTTTCTAAGAATTAGCGACCCTTTTAGCAAATTTGAAAAAAAAAATGGTTTCAGATTAAGGAAATGGACTAATTTTCCAACAAAATGTTAACAAATTTGAAAAAGAGCCCCTTTTCTACACCATCTTGTGTGAGTTGTATTTGTTATTTGGGTATATTTTGGCTTCTATGTGTGATATATTTAATGAGTTCTTTTTATTAAAAAATCTATTATTTGAGGTATTTTTGCATTTATTATTTTTTTCTTGGAAGAACCTCGCGGGCCGCATGGGAGCTCTCAGCGGGCCGCAAATGGCCCGCGGGCCGCATGTTGGACTCCCCTGTACTAGCTGAAAGAAAAGCCACGGATTTGGTGATTCATTTTAATTTTCGATTAAATTGCTCATTTTTCAGAATTTTAATTAATTCTTTTGCCCTACAAAAATTTTACAATTGATGTTGTTGACGTCTAAGGGATACCCCATAACAACATACTAAAAATCGGACAAAGATCTTCGCAGTGGAATACGATTAAGCAAGGGGGAAGATAACGCAGGGGTAAATGTACACACATGCAACTAGTTTGTTCTAAGGATTAAAAAGGTATAGTTTGTATAGGTTCTGATCTTTAGTTACAAGGTTATAGCCCTATTAAAGGAGAACCGTACTAAGAAATTAAGAATAACTTATGCAATATACGCTATAAAAAAATTATTGAAACATATCGAGTGGTTTCATGGAAAACGGAATTATAATAACCATAAAAATGAATTTAAACACTTTGTCTGACCATGCGCTATTTGAAATTCGGGCTAGTATATATGGGATATGTATACGTGTTATGGGATACGGACGGCACAGCAGCGTCATACACCTTCACGTCCCGCTTTCATAATGTGCATTTCCTATGGTGTGTGACACAACTAGCCGGCGGTATCGCATAACACGTTTACATAGCGCGAATTTTTACTAGCGCATGGTCAGACTAGATGGTTTTAATTCATCATTTATGGTTAAAATAATTCCGTTTTTTGATGAAACCACTCGATATGTGGTCAATAATTATTTTATTGAGCATATTGTATAATATTCTTCGTGTACGGGTTCTCCTTTAAGGTTCAAGGCCATCCTGGGGTTAAATTACAGAATGCTCAGGTTTGTTGAAATTAGTTCCAAATAATCCCTCTCATCATGCATATAATTCTTTTGGCAACATCTCCATGAGCAATTGCTATGATAAACTGTCATCCCGCTATTAACTCTTTTGCTACATTTTACGCTGTTAATTAAAATAGCCAATATCACACACCGTGAGCTAGAACAATTTCAGATAGATCCAACCAAGATAAAACAATTTTGAATACACTTGAAGCTATTGTGGGATTCAAAATTTATTTGAACTCCAGAAAACCTTTAACCTTAGAGGACTATACACAATGTTCGCTAAAGGTCCAACTAATAAACTACACCTTATTATTAATCCTTATAATAAGACAAATACGTTGGTGTAGATTTTAATAACATCCCCCCCTGGAAATATAACATTTACCTTGGGTTAATTTTGGCCTTATTGGCCGTGGTCCTCTGTAAGGATTCTGTTGCAATTTGTTCCAGGTGAAAAATTTACTTTTCCTGGATCATGATAGATTCTGTATAGGTGATACCTTTATAAGTCGGTGGTCTTTGGAGTGGGCTATCCATCCCATCAATTGGTCTGGGATTAAAATAAATAGTAATAATCTACCTGAAAGTCGTGGGATGTTGTTCTTCTGCCATATCTTGCCTCATAGAGCGTGAAATTCTCTGGAACTACCACAGTAAGATTAAGAGTCGGAACAGATGTGTCAACTCCATTTTCAATTACAAGTGTTATCTGAATTTTAGGGAAATCCGACTTGTCGACTTCTTCATCTTCTGCAATACAGAATCCCATCCTTAATATTATATAGTTAAATTAATGATGCATATCATTTGACGTTATCAAACTATCAGATCTTGTTTTGATATGATGTCTTAAAAGTGTCGTGCTTGCTTTTATTCAGTTATATGGTTTAATAAAAGGGCTTTTTTCCAGAATACAATTATTGAGGAGGGACCTAGAGAAGACGTATGGAGCCAGTTTACAAAACTGGCTCGCACTACCATGCTCATTCATCCCCTCTGTTCAAGAAATTAAATACACTCACTGTTTATGATATCCATAAACACTAAATTGCCCTTTTCATGTTCCAATTCAAAAATAGAGTCCTACCTGATATATTTGATAATTATTTTCAGTTTACTAATCAAATCCATTCCTACCGCACCAGATCTGCCATCCTTTTTAGACCGTACAATTTTTCTTCGGATCTTGCAAGAAACACAATTATAGTAGTTTCCAATTGATGGTAGAGTTATGGGCAGAGTTTGGACTTCGTCCATTATTCAAAATAGGGAACAGAAATACCCAGAAAATCTTTCTCGCAATACAAAAGAAATCGGATTGAAAGAAACTGGCCAACTGCAAATAAAGTTACGTCGTTCGTCCAGTCAATACTTTGTATTTTATCCTATGTGATGCATAGTGGTTTAAACATTGCCTACGACAACATATCATAAATTTTAGAAGGCTTCAGTCACCTGTGTGTAACAATGCAGAACTTTTATCTTCACTATTCATAAAATTCACCTGCTTTCACTGAAACTATTCCTGGATTTAGTTTGCGTGTTCTTTGGACATTTTAGGGTTTATACTTTGACTATTGATTGGGACTGTGAATGGCCCAACCGCTCAGGGTTGGCTATCATGGCTATAGCGCACATCATACCACAAATACACGGACTAAAGTTTGTATATACTAATCCCTCAATTATACCTCCACCTACAAAAAAGTAGAGGCTATTCCACTATCAACTGGAATCTAGCATAAAACTCAGGGTCGTCTGTTATGGAACTCTATTGATTTAAATATTCGGTCATGTACCTCAGTACCTCGTCAAATGCTCATAAGCACGCACATTCTCGATGAGATTTTACAACAGACAAGACGAATGGAGTCTTACCTTGAACAACATCACAAAATGGATTCACGTCTTTGACGCTAGCAAAGTTCTTATTGACGAGTAAAGGCAGTATTTGAATGGTTCCTCCTTGACTTCCAAAATGTCCTTCTGTCTCCTGTGTAGCCAGTACTGTGCGTACTGCCGAATGACAATTCCAGTTGCTTGCTTGTTCGCCTGCTGCTGTCAAAGCCTGTATGCAAGAAGCCAAATCTACTAGTGAGACTCGCCTGCAATTATCGCCGAAACAAAATCTTTTGTTTATGGTTCATGTAATCAATATCTATAAATTGGTCACATACTACTAATTATTACGAGTACGAATTGACTGGATCTTTTCGCCTTTTATACTATTTTGTTTGTAAAATGTTAACAAAATAAAATACACTATATAAAATTATGTTTGTTTTATCTGTGTTGGTTTTATCTCGTGTTGAATGGGTCGTTGTGGTTGAAGCTTAAATATGTATAAAATGGTAAACATTTGAAGTCTGGACCTTCCCTTTCATTGACTCCAATTTTTGGGGAACCACTTGTACCATAGAATCGCATGTGCATTTCTTGCCCCACAGCATGGTTTCATATTTTTCAACGAAAAAAAGAAAGATGTGGTTGACCATATGCAATAGGCAGGCTCTGTAGACACGAAGAAGCCAATTACTGACTACTATACATCCACCTGTTATTGCATTTCCTTTTGCTGCTAAGTTGTATGTACAGGTGTTCTATTATGCTCTTGGTATTTCAACCGTAGGGCAAGGGAGATTTGTGTTAATCGTCAAGTATTACATTTAGGATCTATTTAAACTTAAACTCACCTGTATGGCCAATGATGTGCTGATCTGGTTACCAAAGGTACTATCTGCGTTCTGATTGGACAGAATATAGCTGATGCTTTTCTGCACATTGCGATTGTATCTGTTACGATAACGAACAGGCACGTTGTCACGCACACAGGCCATTGCCATTAAAGCCATGGAGACCACATCTTGTAAGAAACAGATCAACAAATACATTTAAAAAACTACATTTTTATGGAAGTGGGGTGAGACAGAGTGTTGAAATTTAAGATGAGTCTCTCTCGCTCTCTCTCTAGCTCTCTCTCTCTCTCTCCCTAACGTCCATACAAACAATGTGACGATCACCGCAAACAAGAGAGGTAGCGTTATGTTTCTTGAGCGTTATTTTTCTTGTTAGATGTAGGTGAAATTTCCCCCTAATCCAATGCAGGGTCAGCTCCATGTTTTTTTAAAAGTGCATTTAAATGCAGTTAAAGGTCATTAGGTATATAAATACATACATACATAAACCCTAAGCATCCAATATTTTAACTGGTAGCATCATAAATGGGGAGAGGTCTGCCAAAAGAATTACATACACAAGCACACACACACACGGCTAGACGAAATCAAACACGTGCGCGCAATACAAACGGTATGTTATGTATAGTACTGTACCAATTCCAAATCTGTAACTGCCGTCCTCATTCTGACCATCCACGATTTCTCGAATATAGCGTGTTTGGATGGGTGCGCCACTTTGGCATAAAGCCAAGAGAGCCAGTCCATACTGGAAATAGTTATTAAAATTCCTACAGAAATAAAGAAAAAAATGGCTTTCAAATTTAACTTAGCTCTAAAATTGATGAAGAAACCATGGCAAGATAATATTTTACATATTGCAATTAGTAGGTCAGTAAAAATATTATTCGGTTTTGATTATGGTAAAGATATAAATAATGATAGCTTACACTGGATGTTTCCAGGGACAAGAATTTTTCTTTCGAACACATTGTTTTAATAAAGAACGTTAAGCTATCTAAAGATATTGATATAGTTATGGCAGGAAAATTAATTTAGGACTCCAAAAATTGAAGAAAAAAATCGTCTTTGGTTTCGAAATCCATAAAATTTAAGGAAATTGGTCAATGATGGTCAATAAATGATCAGGGCCGAACCCTGTGACATATTCGATACAAAAAGGTTCATTTAAAATGGGTTAAAGTATCTATTGAGTTGAACAAAGTTGAGCATTTACGGTTTATGAATTCGTACCATGGACAATATGCGTTTACTGACTGGAATAAAATCAGACTATAAAAGCCTAATGATACTCACGTTTGTGGGAATTTATTCATGTTGATCATCAAGATTTCAACCAGGTCGTTCTTGTAAAAATCCGTGACATTATGGCACGTTGCGTTGAGCGCCATTATGTAGTAGGCGAGCATTCCCGGTGATATGTTAGGTAATGTGCGAATTCTTCGGCGGGAATCCTTACTCACACTATAGTGAAATGTAAAAGTGAAACGCCATGTGCATTTTGACATCAATGAATTAGGCGAATTAGGCGAATTACATTGGTAATCCAATTCTCACTTCCTTGAACCCATTTTTCTAAACTCACGCGGTCTATTTCCCATTTCATCCCCACTTCGTCCAATCCCATTTCGTCCAATTTTTGTGCAATCTAATTTTGTACAATTCCCATTTACTTCGTTTTCATTTTGGTTTAAATTGGGTTGGACGTCATAATATTGGACGAAATGAAAATTTGACGATATGGAAATTTCATCAAATAAGAATTGAACTAAATGGGGATTAGACGAAGTGGGAATGGGACAAAGTTAGATTGGACCAAGTACGAATTGGGCCAAGTTGGAGTGAACCAAGTAGGAATTGGTGCACGTTGGAGTGGACCAAATGGGAATAAACTAGAAATTGTAATGACATAATTTTCGGAACACATCAACATCTGGAAATACCATGCACATTCCAAAATACATTGCACGTGGCTGGAGGTTGTTATAATTCTCTGCTTTGTTTTTAAAGCAGATTTCTGAGGTGCAGATATTTAAAATCTGGACCCCAGGAACAGCAGTAGGCCATACGTAACAGAAGACCAGAACGCCAAGAAAAAGTGAAGGACCGTAATCAACAGAAGAAACAAAGAAAGAAACTTACATCTTAGCACGTGAGAGATCTGCTAACAGTTCAATCTCTAGTTGTTTGACGCTAAGTTGAGTGGATAAGTCACTGGTACCTCTCCCATACCAACTGCTATTGGTTAACTGTAGAGACAAGATGGCTGTGGCAGTGCTGATAAGCGGCCATCCCCAGTCATCTTTGCGTTGAGAGAGCAGCCACTTGAAGGCTGAAAAAAAAAAAAAAAAAAAAAGAAGACCAGAAAGCCAAGAAAAAGTGAAGGACCGTAATCAACAGAAGAAACAAAGAACTAGATCTGGAGACAGATCTGAACACAGTCGAGGTAGTGACCTTTGACCCTAAATGACCTTTGATCTCGAAAATATTTTAGACATATTTAGAATGTCATAAGGATCATTTCAAATGTCAGCACAATCGGATCATTTTGAAAGAAAAAAAAAAAAAAAAAAAATACAATGAAATCTGTAGGAGAAGTAGCATTTTGAAGTTTGACAGAAAGAAGAAGAAGAAGAAGCAGAAGAAGAAAGAAACGGTACAGAAGAAAAACACAGTCGAGTTCCTCGACTGTGTAAAGAAACTTACATCTTAGCACGTGAGAGATCTGCTAACAGTTCAATCTCTAGTTGTTTGACGCTAAGTTGAGTGGATAAGTCACTGGTACCTCTCCCATACCAACTGCTATTGGTTAACTGTAGAGACAAGATGGCTGTGGCAGTGCTGATAAGCGGCCATCCCCAGTCATCTTTGCGTTGAGAGAGCAGCCACTTGAAGGCTGTCTGATATGCTTCACCTACATCTGCTGCGAGTTCGTCGGCTGTTTCTGGACCTGCATGGAATGACGCAAAATATAAGCCCTCTCGCAATTTCAGATTCAAGATGCATTGTGGGTAATATCTGACAATCTTTTTGGAGATAAACAAAACGAGGCTACTGCATAATTTCAATGTGGTGCCACTTTGCCATTTTCACAAAAATGTCTCTTACTTGGGTTTATGAACTATGCGGTCTCAATTCCTTCATGGCAGTTATTAAATACAGTTGAATATGGCATTAACAACATGACAAAGACAAACCTGTTTAAAAACCCGAGTTTAAGTAATTTTGTGAAAACGTCAAAATTCACCACATTGAAAATTGTACAATAGCCTCGTTTTGTTTATCTCCAACAAAATTGTCGGATATTACCCACAATGCATCTTGAATCTGAAATTGCAAAGGGCTTATTGAATTTAAGTCCAGGTTTAACTTTTGTTCCAAACACAAAGAATAGATTCCTACCGCGGAATTTTCAGATGTACTCCATCCTTCGTCAGCCAGTGATTGGCTGTATCAGGTCGCGATCTTTTTGACCTTTGACCTGATAACAGACTCAGACTCCTGGAAGTTTGAAAATTCCGAGGTAGGAATCTATTCTTTGTGTTTGAAACAAAAGTTAAATCCACCTATATGGATTTTACCACCACAGATGAACTTTCATGAACGAATTTAAGTCTAATTTCAAACTTCAACAAACAAACAAACAACAAAAATACAGAAGCCTATAAATAAACAAAACCATACATGAAATTAAAATGAATAATGTATTCAACAAGTCCAAACAAGCCTAGTCTTAGTTCATTGGGAAAGCCAAGCTATGTCATTGGGAAGCAATTTCAAAATGCCACTGTTCTATGTGCTATAACCTATGCACAATGTACTGGAATTTAAATATTTATGATGTTCAATATTTTAACAGTATGAAAGTATGAAAAACTTGAGCATTTTGAGATATATTCACTACATGTATATATGCTAATATTAATGGTTTAAAGATCGTTACATAATGTCATGCTGCTGGCCGCTTTGCCGCTCTGATGATGAAATTTACGTCACTACGCTATCATGTCAGAATCGCTAGCGGTGACCTAAGCAGCAAAGCCTCAAGCCAATAAATCGAGCGGCAAAGCCTCAAGCCAATAAATCGATCTCCCCGCCGCTCGGGCTGCCGCTTTGCCCAAAGCGGCAAGTCGCATTGCGTTGATTTGAATTCAACTTTGGATTATAGTAGACAAAGAGGTTCTATATAGATAGAGAGGCTAAACGTTACGTCATCTTTAGAAATTCATCGTCTCGCATGTTTTGCCGACCACAAGAAAACATAGAGTACCAACAATAGAAAGCAATGGCTGCCTCCGCTTCTTCCACATACTGTGGGTGCCGCTTTGCATATACACTAATCGGTAGTGATACAAATTGATGTATGTGTTAGAGGTGGCCAGGTGTAATAATAGTGCACCTGGATCATTGTGCTCAGATACTCTTTTTTCTCATAATGCAATGCGCGCTTAGGTGAAAAGATGTATTCATTGAGGCGGTTTATTTAAATCAAGACGACTGACGTTCATTTAATTCGTTGTGTGGCCATGGGTAGGACAAAATTTAACCACCCAATAGCACCCAACATCCAACAACTGATATTTTACCGGATTGTTTGTATCGAATTGACATTATGTGTGTATACAAGCACCCAAACTAATAATTATTCCGTGCAATATTCAAAATGTCAGCGCCCAGCACGGACGACTGGTTTTGAATGGGCTTCACCCCCTTGGTTTGCGCTTTCTTTGAACATTCTAGGGTTTATGCTTTGACTATTGATTGAGACTGTGAATGGCCCAACCGCTCAAGGTTGGCTATCATGGCTATAGCGCACATCATACCACAAATACACGGACTAAAGTTTTCATATACTAATCCCCTCAATTCATACCTCCACCTACAAAAAGGTAGAGGCTATTCCACTATCAACTGGAATCTAGTTTGTGCCGCTCATGACGTAGTTCCAAGCGATAGCGCCGCTTGACTATAATAGATCTATCCTGCAAGCGACATACACCAAGCAGTTTGCCGCTGAGCGGCAAGCGGCATGACATTATGTAATCACCTTTATAACCATTAAAACGGCAGTTATTTTCTATCTTGGGAATGAAATGGATCTGAAGGGTTTCAATTTCAGACGACAAAGTGAAAAATACAGCTTGTTGATATCAAACACGATACTACTTCCGAGTAAATGAAGGGGGTTCCAAAGACGATCGGAACACGCACCTTTAATGCATTTTTCAATTCTTCCACTTTGCTGTCTGAGATTTGACTTTATCCTGTTGGTGTGTAAGTTGGAGCATATCGTGTGCATGGTTAATGTCATCCTGACTTGTAACTACTAAATGTTCGCATGTTCGCGGTTGGATAGAAAAATTCAAAGTACAATACAAACTTTTCTGGACGTCAGAGAAATTAATGTTATTATTAATTATGAAACTTGATGCTTATGGTTTATATATGAGTTTAAAAACATAATTATGTCTTCAAATAAAGAAGTCCGCATCTACAGGTGTAAACTCTATCCGCATTTGCCGGTGCTTACAAGAAGGTGTGTATGTGTGTGTGTTTTTGGGTGTTTGGAGGATTGTGTGTGTGTGTGTATGTGCAACCATCTTATCTTTTGGTCTTTGGAATGCTTTTTACGGGATTATCATATCGAGGGTAGACAATCAGAAGGACGTAACTCAACACTAAAAGAAATACTAAAGAATTTCTTTAATTCTGCTGTTCATAATAGCTCATTACTAAAGTTTATATAATGTTTGCTTACAGTACCATATACAAGCTTTATGAGATGTTTACATTTTGAGTGATGAATAGATTTGCTTAGTAGAAAATATTAAACATCACATTTCTCAAAAGCAGTATTACAGCAGAATTAAAGAAATTCTTTAATATTTCTTTTTGTGTTGAGTTACGTCCTTCTGATTCTCAACCCTCGATATAGCGACGGGAGTAAAAAGCATTTTTGATATTGCCTAGCCATGGGTCATAATTTAGAAGACCATGCCACAGAAACATACATGTATATCGCGTTGAAGGACGGAACAAGTCCGGATCAAATCGAATTGGGAGAAATATTTCAAAGTGCGATATTTCAATAAACCCACAAACTTGAACTCACCCCGAAAGAAGGTAATATGAGACAATTGAAATAAAATGGGCCTACTATAGGGAATTCCCCGAAGCACGTAGAAGCGCTTTCCAAGGTCAAACTAACATCCGTTTTTGTCATATTTGACACGTTTCATTTACCACAATAATTAAAGAGGTACAGGATTGGCCTTACTCTACGTACTTTCATCGATACCCTTCTAAATCATAAAGCCACTATCAGTGATTTGCTAAATCAGAAAATCAAAAAAATGAAAAAAAAAAAAAAAAAAAAAAAAAAAAAAAAAAAAAAAAAAAAAAAAAAAAAAAAAAAAAAAAAAAAAAAAAAAAAAAAAAAAAAAAAAGGGGGGGGGGGGGGGGGGGGTTCATATATGAAAGTGACGGGGATGTGCGGATTGGACTTTCAAAGTAGGGGGCATTCGCTGAGGAACTTTAAGGAAAAAAGGGGGTCATTTGGTGAGGCGGATGCAAAACTGGGTGTCAATCACTGAGCCGCTCACATTTTGTGCAAAATGGGGGTCATTCTCGGACAAACTCTAACCATTCAAACCCAGTTTATATTATTATAACATTAAAAAAAGAGGGGCTTTCTGTGAGAGCATGAAATAGAAATAAGGGGGCATTCAGTGACATTTGATTAAAAATGAGAGGCATCAACTGAGAGTAAAAAAGGGGGGGGGGGTCTTTCAGTGACAGGTTGAAAAAGGGGTCTTTCAGTGTATGACAGCAGGTTTAAAAAGGGGGTCAATAGTGCCGCACATCCCCGTCAGGAGTGCCACCTACCCCCAAGGGGTAACAAGAATAGGTATCCTAACATACCCTACAAGTGATAAGACCAAAAGCAACATAATAGGGACACAATCGGATATTTTAGTCAGTACTGTCCGTACGGACACTTACTACTACGCGTAATTAAATGGAGATTCATATCGTTGATTTTTGCTGTTTTCATCTTTTTATCAATTTTTCAGTTGAAAAAATAATTTGTGAGAATTCCACGGACTTTTTCCTCACTTTTAAGCTATTTCTGCAAATTTCAAATATTTTGACTCTTTCGTGTGAATCATTGATTACTGAGAATTACTTATTTACTGAGAATGCCTTTAATTTAAAGGTGCATTTCGTGATTTCAGCATCTTCTGTTGTATTCATTGATCACTAGATATGCTTGAGAAAAGCTTATTCTCAAAATTTGAACTGATCCCGATCTTGCGGTTTTGTGTTATGAGCAATTGCTCGTTTCCCACGGTCCCATAGGCTACTGTGCTGTAATTTCTGTCCGTTATGGACAGAAAATACAAAATAATATTGCGAATTTCTTACAGATGCGACCGAACTTGCACGTAAGATTGGGCATACGTGGACAACTCAGGCTAACTGTTCAGATGATATAAAAATCTCAAAATTTTAGGTAAGTCGGGGGGGGGGGGGGGCGAGGCTGTGGATCACGAAATGTCCCTTTAAACTGTTGGTGTCCCATTCATTTTACATATATAGAGTGAAAATTACAAGAAAATAGCAATAATTTTAAAAACTTACCACAGACACTATGTAAATGTTGGTTGATGGTAGATTGATTTTCCCTCGGTAATACATTCTTCTCTGTATCGGTTGTGTGTATGTTACTAGCGAACGCTATTATACATACGACCAGGATCCACACGGAATTAACCATTTTAGCCATGTTAAAGAGATCACAGACCTGTATAAACATACGAAATTATAGCGTATATACGTAACCTGAACTACCTGTGAACATTTGTGAGGGGTACGCATTTCAGGAACCGAGAGAAAATAATCTGAGGAAATATTATTGTTTCTATATTACTAATCCCTCTTTCTCTTCTTGTCCGTCTCCTTCCCTCTCTCTCTCACTCTCATCAGTTGATATTTTCCCCTCCTTCCTTTGTCTCTCTCTTTCCCATCCTCCCTTTTCTCTCTCAACTCTACCACTCCTCACCTTTTTCTCTTGCTTTATGTTTCTATTCTTTTTAAAAGCAAAAGAAGAGGAGAAAGATGAAGCTTTTAGCAGCAAAAGAAGCAACAACAAAAGAAGAGAAGGAGGAGAATGAAGAGGAGCAGGCTGTTAAGGATGAGGAGGAGGATAGGTAGACAATTGCATGTATTTTGCAAGATTAATAGTATTTATTTTTTTTTAATGTAACTTTTAGACATACTTTACAAAAGGATATATCTTTAAAGACTGGCTGAAAATGGCAAAGACTTACAGTCATCTCAGAATATTCAACAATACAAGTCTTCAACTTTCATCTTCTTGCATTCAAATATTGCGACGCATAAATTGAAAAGAAAATGGCAAATTAGTTATATCTCGTCTCCCGCATGCCTGATTTTTGGGCCCATCATTTGGGGGTATTTTGTATTAATATTTCCTGAGAACTGAGACAAAAGTTGCAAATCATGAAAATCTGGAGATTTACGTATTAGCCATCGGCGCATACCATTTAAAATAGAATGGTTAAGAAGTTATAGAAAAATCCATGTGGGCTCAGAACATGAGGCAGGCGGACGGCAACGAGAAACGAAAAATTATTTAAGGTGCCTTTATGATACCAAAGCATTCTTTGATGATACACAGTGTGAAGAAAGTTTTAATCTAAAACCAAATTTTGGTTTTATACCAAATAGTTGACATTTCACTTCTTACCTTTTAAAACAGCGTTCCCTGTCACTCAAAAATGTACGCCGGTGTATTAGACTCAACTGAAACGAACTGAGTGTGTAGATTTAGGGTCTACTTTTAATTTTCTAAATATCAAATCTAATAGTATCACCGTAAACAGGTTACTGTTGCTGTAATGAGCTGTAATACGTTGACTGCTAAATTTGTGAGAGTGATGTATTTCTACCGACCTTCAACAGGATTTATTTATGGTTTCCGGGTTGGTGGCAAGCTGACGCATCTTTACCTGATCTTTATCCTGCTGAACTTTTTTATACCATATGACATTGTACAAGCATGTATGCTGCATGGGAATCTCGGTTATTACATATGTATAGAATAGCCTTTGGTCAATGTGGTCAAGGTTTACAAACCCACACATTTGCTTCACTCCTCTAATTATTGGCCATGGGATCAAAGGAAATATTGTTAATGTTGGTTACATACTTCGCCGACCCACTTTTCCATTATAAATACTAATAAATATTATAATTAACTTTTATTGGGTATATCAATCGTAAAGGTTGCACATTTTCATGAAAATGAATAAAATGCCATCTCAATTTCTTTTCTGAATATCAGTGACCAAGGGACATATACACTTATGCAAGCATCTTTCTCTCTTTGATCCCATCGCCTATTACACATGTGGAAACGAAAATAGCATCATGGAAATCTGATACATGTCATAAATACTCAACTCACGCCTGTTGAATGTACACTTGAGTCTGCACAATTTTTTTGATGGTTTCTATAGGCAATATTCACCTGATGATTCCAACAGATTCAACTTT
>JAMKCH010026317.1:0-41666 GCA_023653785.1 Ophioderma brevispina
GGGTATGAAACATATAGAACGTAGCGAGAAAATTGAAGTTTTTTGGCGGGTACTTCGGTGCTGGCAAACACGGAAAAGTGAACACGCCATCGCTACGGGCCGCATCCCTGTTTCCCACAATGCCCTTTCCGGCATTATTCCAGTCTGAGAATTTTCAAACGCTGGTTTCAATTTACGCCATTTTTTATCTCCAATTTTAGAACAGGATATACGTACTTTCCGGACCGCTGTAACATTCTCCAAAGGCCAAGCTAATAGGTGCGCCGTCGGACGCCCCTAAAAAGAAAGAAAGATCAGATCTTCTACTCTGATATTAACTTACCGCATAGCACCAACATGAGCACTCTCACTCACTCACTCACTCACTCACTCACTCACTCTCTTCTATTCTCTCTCTATCTCTCTCTCTCTCTCTCTCTCTCTCCTCTATATATCTATCTATCGATCTAATCTCTATCTATCTATCTTATCTATCTATCTATCTATCTATCTACTCTATCTATCTATCTTCTATCTAGGGCCTTGTCCATCCACTGTTGGAGGAAGCCCTCCTTCATGATCACACCACACGTTCTATTTCTGTTACTCTCGCCCAATGTTACGCCAATATATGATGTTATGTCATCTTCCCCCCCTTCGTCTGCCTCGCCTTTTTTTCCCATTTTTTTTTTTTAAAAAATCTTGGTTGCCAATTCTACCAATCTCTTGTCCATATGTTATCATTTCTTCTGGAAACATGTCCAGCCCATCTCAATTTTGATTGTTTGACTCTTCTCAAAATGTCTGCAACACCAGTCTGCTCTCTGAGGTGAAGCACCTTACTTTGTATCGCAGTGAGGTGTGAACCCCTTTGCCGTTACCCATTGCTCTCTGGGTGAATTGTAGTTTGTTTTCTAGGTATTTAGTTAATGACCATGTTTTCGGATCATACGTCATTGTTGGAAGGACACATTGATTATATACTTTCCTTCTGAGTGACATCCGGAATATTTTGTTACATAAGATTCTTTATATCCTTCCAAAGAAGCTCCATCAGCTTTTATCTTTCAATATTTCTTCCTTCGAACAGTCCTTTAACTTCAGTGTTTGGCCAGGTATTTTACTCCTCAACTCTTCAATTTCTTGATCTTCAATGAGGATCTTTCATCTTTGCAAAGTTTGCCATGATTTGTTTTTCCTTTATGCGTTAGTCCACACCTTGTGCTTCTTTATTCAAGTCATAAGTTGTGTTTCCATGTCCTTCACTGTTGTGGTAGTAAGGACAAGGCATTGCAAATCGGAGGGTCTGTTAGTTTTTCCCATTTGATGTTAATACCTCTCTCGTCCAAAGGTAGTTTTTTGAAGACTAGCCTCCATAGCTGCTGGAACAACTTTGGTGACAAAGTATCTCCTTGTCAAACCCCCTGGTTATTTTACAATTCAGAAACATACTGTCCAGATGGATACGGATGTTGCATCCGTGTATTATCTTCAGAAGCAAAACATACCCTTCATTTATGCCTGTTTCTCTCACGTGCTTGGAAGGATCCGGCATGTTCTTGGAACTCGAATGCTTTCCATAATCAATAAAATCCAAACATAAAGTCTAAGCTGATATTCATTTGACTTTTATGAGTGATTTATTCAAGTAGGTGATCCATGGTTGAGAAACCTTCCCTGAAACCAGCTTGCTCCTTGGTTGATGTCATCCAATTCTTTCTTACCTATTCTGGAAGGACTTGTGTGAATATTTGTACAGATGTGAGAGAAGATCTTAGGACGGTAGTTCTTGATATCTGCTTTGTCTCCCTTATTGGTGAAAAAGAATGATTTTTGGCTTCTTTCCAAGATTTTGGGCTACTTGTTTGGAAATCATTTGATTGACAATTTTTACTAGCTCAGCTATTACCACATCTCCTCTTCTCTAGGATATCCTTGATATTCATCCAGTCCTGGTGCTTTGTTTTTCTTCATATCCTTGATTGCTACTTCTACTTCACGAGATGTGATGTCTGGTAATTCTGAGTTTTCTGATGATGTTATTTTTTTACTTCTTGGCTCTTGTTCTCTGAATGTGAATCATATAGTTCTTGGTAGAGTCAGAACATATTTTGAGGATTTCTTCCCTATTTGAAGTTAGTGCTCCGTCCTTTTTGCGTAGCTTTTGAATTCTGGTCTTCTTTCGACTTGACTTACTGACTTCTTTGGGACCTTTTCCCGTTTCCAGTAAGTGTTGAATCTGGTTCTCCTTTCTCTTTCTATTTCTCTGTCTTCGTTTCTTTCTGGTTGTTTTAACAAGTTCTGCATACTCTATTTTCTCTGTTACTGACTTGTTCTCTTTATTATTAACTTTATTAAAGGTAAAACAATGGCGGCCATTTTGAAATCCAAGATAACGGCCGTAGTAGTTACCTAGAAAAATTGTCACTTGCTTCCCGGGAATCTCCAATGCCAAAAATGCAGGATTCATAAAAGAAATCATCATTATATGTGATCTGAGTACAAAGATATCTTTAAAAATGTAAAAAAATCGGCGGACATTTTTGAAATTAAAAATGGCCGCCATAGCTGCAATCTAAAAAAAATGGCAACTACTAAAATATTCATGAAGTACTCGTGTCTGGCTAGAGTATATTTGAAAACTGTGTTTGGACTCGATAGAAGAAGCAGTTATTCTTAACATAAAAAAATGGCCCCAAAAGTTGCAGTTTTCATATTTTTTAAAGTAATGTTAGACCTGACCCGATTTCGTCGTCACCCTTCAGGCAGAAAGTGCTAGACTAGATCTATTTGTGGTATTGTACTGTATTGTACAATTCACATCACTTTGTTTTGCCAAATTTCTCCTCAAATTCTTTGCGTATATTTTGTAGCAGATGTTCATTACCAGGCATGAGTAATTCCAGGCCAGTCAGGGCGAGTGCTTTGGCTTGGGTTAGGGTAGGCTCTTGAGCTGCTGGTGCACCTGTATCAATGGAGAAAATATGTGATAACTTGTGTTAATGTATTTAGTGGGCATCATGGTCGTAAGTGCGTAAACAGTCATATTAGTCGACTATTCCATCTGTATGTTTTTCAGTACCGAGATTTTGAACAAACAATAATGCTTAAGGGGTGCATTTCATGATTTTGTTTATAGTTCAATAGATATATTTGAAGAAGAAAACACTTATTTTCAAATTTTCAGATGAATCTGATGTGTATTTTTTTTTTGTCATAAGCAAATATTTATATCACAATGACCTGGCTGGAGTGTTACAATTTCCTGTTCTTTAACCGATTAAAATTAGAACATCTTAAATTTCTTGCAATGTGGTTTCAATTTACTCAATAGAATAAATACAGACTGTCGTAGTAGATGGGGGAAGTCAGCAGTTTCTGTGATATCCGGAGTCCCCAAAGAATTGTTCTGGCCCTCTATTGTTCATCTATATTAAAGGTGCAACGAGAGATTTTTGATGCACCCAGCAATTGTGTCATAATAGTAATTTCATCCAGCAATTGTGTCATAATAGTAATTTCATGTGTATTAGACACTCAATGGATTTCTTACCTTGTATTAGGCTACAGAAATGTCTTAAAAAAGAGAAAAAAGTGATTTTGATTGGCTTATATTTCAATATAAAACATAGGCTGAATTTCGTATTTGCTCATATACGAAATTAGAAATTCCAAAATTTTTGTACCAAAGAAACATTTCTCAACTTAAGCCTTTCAGATGGGGATATTTTTGATGGAAAGCCTTACATCAGGGCAAAAATCAGTAATTTCGATTTTTTGGGACACCTGATATGTGAAATCTCTCGTTGCACCTTTAATGACAGGGGAGAGAATATCATCGAATATCCGTCTATTTGCGGACGATTCTTTGATATACAGAAAGACCATGTCAAGGGCAGACACGCAGACCCTTCTGGAAGATCTTAACAAGTTGGTTAATTGGTCCTCTACTTGGCAAATGAGACTCAATCTGGACAGCAAAATGTTCTCTGTTCTCCGGTTATCAGGGAAAAACATAAGAAAGTGTTTTTTATGAGATGATGGGCACAGTACTGGAAACAGCTAAACACCATCTATACCTTGGATTGAATTATCAAATGGACTAGAACGAAAATAGCACATGATCGGCAAGGCTCAAAGAACCTCAAACTCGTTACAAAGAAACTTGAACCGATGTCCTTATGCCAAGCAACAGGCTGATACACCTCATGGTTCACCCGACCATGGAATACGCTCAGATGATAAGCATAAATAGATCTACAAAATCATGAAGCCGGATTTTTTATTTGATTTTCCAAATTTTGAATTATGATTCAAAATTACCTGATTGGTCGAGTCACGTTTACCATGTCAACCGTATCAAAATTCCGGCTTCAGGGTTTTGTGCGGATTGTTCAACTATATCTTCCACCCAAACTTTCCATCTGGTAGGTAGGTTCAGAAGACCGAAGCCCGACCTGAATCCCGAAAGATCGACTGAAACTCAACTGATGCCACTGTAGAACCCTTTTTATCTCCAAAGTTGGCGGATCCACATAGCATTGGTGGCGCGTTGGTTGTTCTCTTCTAGTTCTGGAAGCACACCTTTTTATTTTTTCTATTTTATCATCTTGCCGCTGTATCTCATTCGATTGAGTGTTTTATATTATTATGGGCAAGCTGTGTCTTTTGCTAACTCCCTAGGCATTATCAATTTGATTGGTTGTTCATAGGTAATGATGTAATAAACCAATCAGAGGCATGGTAAGAAAAGTTTAAAGATACACATAGATTAAAAGATCTATTTTGATTGGTTACTAAGAGCTTATAGCATGTTATACGATGTAAACAGCCATCGTTGTTGTAAGGAAGGTGGTAACCTCAGGGGCTAAAAAGGTTCAGCTTACCTGCATCGGCAGTGAATTCCCTCGAGTGAGCTGGTACCTGAGTGTTGATTCCAAACAAAGGGTGTATACTGGGTACCACATACGATACGTTCCCCATGTCTGTGGAACCCATTACCTGCTGGGTGATGTTCTGATCAGTTTCAAACTTCACTCCTAACTCTTGTGCATGCTTCTCGTAGATCGAGATGAGATCTTTATTGGTAACCACATTTAGGTTGTTCACTTGCAATTCATGTTTTGCCTATGTATCACAAAATAGAGTACAAGTACACAATAAATCACGGGAGAGCCCATCTTGCAGATTAAAGTGTGTAACATTTGTACTACACTGTAAAAATAATTAATCAATACTGAGTAAAATCTTACTCTTTTTGGTGGTAAAAAGGGGACCACTCCATTTTAGAGTAAATGATGCTCAGTATGGTTAAGGAGCAGCTTACTCTATTTGAAGATTACAAAATTACAACAATTTGGAGCAAATCTAACTCATTCATGACTGAGTAAGACTTACTCATCCACAGCCGAGTAAGATTGAAAGGATTCCCATGGATTATATTTCCTGTTGATTTTTATATTTGTGCATGATGTCATTTTGGAGTCTTCACTTTGAGGACATATCATTGTTGAATCGCAACGCTTCTTTAACTATGGTTATTATGTCGTCACATTTTATTGGACTTGTACGCAAGACTGTAAAATCTTAACATTAAGGGGACAGTACACAATTTACATTTGATAATGTATAGGTCCCATTCTGGGATATAGTAACATGTTGGATGAAATTAGAAAAAAATATAAAGTTCAAGGTCAAAGGTCACCTAATTTGCATAATAATGGTGGATATCTTGAATTTTGAATGATTGTAAATCCCATGGTTTTTCACATACACAACATACTCATTTAATTGTTACTTTTTTGCAAGAACTGTAGTATAAAGTACAGCAATGTGCACTACAGAGCCCTTTTTTGAGATTTTTGACATCAATGTATATCGCAAATTTTACGCAACAAATCTCAACTTTGTGTAATTTTGTCATATATCTTTGGAGAATTTTTGAATTTAATTTTTTTTTTCATTAAATAAATTACAAATTGCAAAAAAAGGCTCTATAGTTCAAGTTGCAGAAGGCATGATGATAAACATGAAAGTTTGAGCTTTCTAGCACTTTCCATTACTGAGAAAAAAACCCGGGAAAGGTGCGAAACGCACATTCGGAAATCGCATTAAGTCCTAGAAAACACTTAATTTGCATATTAATGCAAATTATTTACGTTTACAAACCATTCTGAGAGCAAATTAGAAAGTTCTGATTTTACAAAATTTTGATATAAAAAAACAAAAGAAATTTCGACACTACATTTTTCTCTTCCTTTGTTTTCTATTGTTTTTGAGCAGCAATTACATCAATCGGCAACTAGAATGACATAACTTCCGAACCGATGTTCCGATTGAATGGGATAAAAAGCATTTGTGAGAAAAGTGTGCTCTTTATATAAGAAATAGTCTTAAAATGGCCATTCAGGGTGTACTCTACCCTTAAATACTATCATTGGGGAATGTGATTGTGTTTGGACATTGCAGGTTCTTGATCAATTCAAGCTGATTGAAATCATATTAAATAAAATCGTGTTATTATATAAAATTCAGAGCACTTGTGCAGAACGGCTCCTATGTTTTTGTGTTTTAATAATTAACCCGTCGTCTTACGGGGGGGGGGGTGGTTACCACCCCCCCAGTGAACTTCGTCTCGGTGCGCTAAAATGCTAAAAACTTTCGCAAAAGCGTCTAGGCAATCGTTCTCTCATCCGTTCTCCGTCATTTAGCGCAAAAAATGTGACGGTGGCACCTTCACCGAGTTAGGGTAGGCCGTCAAAGCCGAAGGGTAGGGGGGTGGTTGCCACCCAATGATATTTTATGGTGTTCATTTTTGCAAATATTATGCACAGTATGGCTCTAAAACTCTATGTTTTATGTAACAGCCAAATTGCCATCATTTAGAGCTGAAAACGCTAAATCCGATAATCCTGCGATTTTTAGCGCAAAATGGATTTTCGCCTATTTTCGGTGAAAATGCCAATTTTGCCGACTCGGGAACTTGATGACGTCATTGGGACGCTATAGTATGTTGTTAACCTTATTTTGGTATCATGGCAAGAGAGAGGAGGACCATAGCTATCCATTGGAATCAAAATCATAAGCATCGGGTGCTTTATAACAAATTTCTCGAGGGGGGTGGTAACCCCCCCCCCCATTGGTACACCTGTTTAAAAAAGCTTGGTAAGACGAGAGTTAAGGTAATTTCCCTCCTTTTACTCCCGAAACGTCGGTACAATGTATTGTAAGAAGTTACGATGTTACCGATCTGGTAATAGGTAGCGATCGCCAGAAAATAAAAGTAGGTATGAAACTAGCGCATGTAGGGGGAGGGGATATATAGCTATAACGAAACAATCTATAGTACAACCGAGATCATTGCTGATGCTTACCCGCATTCTTAACATATTACATTTAAGTGGAGAAAGAAACACTCATCGCATACTGAACATTGGGAACAATTATTTAACATGGACATACACAACAGCCTAAGCGTGTAACACCCTGGAAAATTCCTGGACATCACGCCTGGGCTGGAATTGAACGCCTGACTTTCGCTCACAGGCGAATGCTCTCAACCAAAGAGTTCTATATAATAGAGACCGGCAAAACGTTACGTAATCTTTAGAATTCATCTTCGCTCGTTTTGGCCGGACCACAAAGAAACATAGATTACCACCATAGAAAGCAATGGCTGCCTCCGCTTCTCCACATACTGTGGTGGCCGCTTTGCAATATACACTAATCGGTGTGATACAAATTGTGTATGTGTTCTAGGTGGCCAGGTGTAATAATAGTGCACCTGGATCCTTGTGCTCAGATCTCTTTTTCTCATAATGCAATGCGCGCTTAAGTGAAAAGATTGTATTAATTGAGGCGGTTATTTAAATCAAGCCGACTGACGTGTCATTTATTCGTTGTGTGCCATGGGTAGGACAAAAATTTAACCACCCAATAGCACCCCATCCAACAACAACTGATATTTTGGGCGGATTGTTTGTATCGACTTGACATGACTGTGTGTATACAAGCACCCAAACTAATAATATTCCGGGCATATTCAAAATGTCAGCGGCCCAGCACGGACGACTGGTTTGATGGGCTTCACCCCCTTGGCCTTAACCAGTAGCTACCCAGGCCGCCCTGATAACGGGCTGTTAAAGCCTACAGTCGTAATGGCTGAGCGTCGTGTAACAGTACCAGACATACCACACAGGACAAGACACTCCGTATGCAAGATCATTATGATGCTACCGCCAGTCTAAGATACAAGTAATACAAAGTAGGTATGAGACTAGCGGCACTGCTCACTGGAGGGGAGGGGAGTATAGTAGCTATAACGATACAATCGAGTACACGATATCATGATCTCGGGACCCAGAAAATAGTTTCCATTACACGTGTGTCAATTTGTGATTGCCATCCACAAAATACTTTACATGTACTTTACATAGACAAATGGCCACTAATGCCCCGTACAAAAGGCAAGCTAATTAATTTTAGCGTGGGAACTCAATTTCCTATACCCCGCTGTACAAAATCACCTCCACGTTGGAACATGATTCGCTAGACACTAGTATATTTTTGTTGTCTGTGCAAAGAAGTGAAGCTTACAAGCGAAATACTATTTAGTGTTTTATTTAAAAAAATTAAGCACCCACATTGTTTTTAAATTTTTGAAGGATTTCCGTAAGGGTCAATTTCATTATGTCTGAATGTTTTTCTATGCCATTGTGTCCCTTTACACATACCTCGCATCTGTTGCTCTGGCAGCGCCCCTCTACTGCAGTCCTAACACCCCCATCAAAGGTCATTTAATCCGTCCTTGTTGGGAGCCGTAATATAAAAGAGTTTCAGCATCTCAGGAATATGTTAGGTTTCACACCACATCTTTTGAAATCCTGAAGCAGCAAAGAAAACTTAAATAGTGTGGAATATTAAATACGCATTTCTGATGGTACTCCAAGTGGAATAAACTCCTTTTTGTTGCAAGGCGTTTTCCCTTGTAGTACATGCCTCAAACTACCTATCTCTTCGTGCCCACTGGCCCTTAATGCTTAGGCTCTTCCAGCGCTCCAGGGGGTGTCTCTGGCGGCATGTTTGGTCTTCGTTCCATGACTCAAGCCTATTTCATTTCTTTCTTTTTTCCACTGTGCTCGCCATGTGTGTCTTGCCGGCCCTACTTTCCTTTTGCCTTCAGGTACCTAAGAAAGTGCAGTCAAACAGTGGCTGTTGGTCCTCCATCCTCAGCAATGGCCGATCCAAGGTCCTCGCCTTGCTTTAACCTCCTCACTTATCAGATTTATGTTTGTTTTTGCGAGTATGTCGGGGTTCTATGGATTGGATGAAATTGATTGGATGAAATTGTTTTGTCTTAATTTTGTCTCATCGTGTGCTCACCTACCCCCCCCCCCCCCCCCCCCCCCCACCCCACCCCCCCCCCCCCCCCCCCCCCCCCCCCCCCTCATTATCCTATAGCAAAAGCGTCCTCGTCGCGGCCCTGGTACGGCATATCCGGCAGTTTTATCTTCGTTTATTTATATCCTATAAACTGACGGCTATGCTCACTAATTTTTGCTTTTATATTGCCTTAAGGTTTTAAATTTTAATATTTTGCCTGTTTCTATTGATCCCGCTGTCTACGCCATTATACTTGGGTCTTTTTGAAGGCCGGCCTTTAGACGTGGTTCTTGACCTTGACCTGCTGAACACCGCTCTGATCCTTTTTACCAGCACGTCTTGTATAAGCTATTTGTAATTTGTATCCTTTGTATGACTACCTGTAATTTTTTTTTAAGAATTGGTAATTTAATTCTTATTTAGTGTTTTTCTGTATTGGTCGTTTTGGGATATTATTATGAAATTCCTTAGACCAGAGCCCATCGGGGAGGGAAGCACATGAAAACGTAGAATCTGCCAGTAGTGACCGTCCCGTCAACAAACATTCAACAGGGATGAACGTAACCCCACCATTCCACATTCCCGGCCAACACTGGATAATTTAATCCATATATCACATCCAGGACCCCGACAGCACTCCGCTAGTGCAGACATTCTAAAAACCAAAAATGATCCTCATGACTGGGCAGTCAACACGGAACTCCACAGCATCCGTGCCATTCCTAAACAGAATGAAAATTTTCTCACTCCGTTATGGAATGCCCGTGTCTGTCCGTAAAAAGACGGTCTCTATTGAGATGACATTATTGAGAATGATGTGACATTTTTGGGATAACTGAAACCTGGTTGGCTGAAACCGATCCTGTGTCACTTGCTGAGATGCTGCCTGAGGATATTCCTTCCTGCACTTTCCCAGGAACATTGACCATGGTGATGTTGGGATAATCCACAAAACTTGCCTAAACATTCAAATACAACCCACAGGCATTAAAACACCTTCTTTTGAGCATGTTTGTTTGGTATAAACAAACTAGTGTTAGACTCATCCTGTGTATCGTCCACCACCTTCCCAGGGAAAGGTCTCAAAATAAGTCATTCTTAATGAGTTTGATACTTTCATTAATGAGATTGCTCTTGTTCCCGCTTAAACGATACTGCTGGGTGCTTTCAACGTGCATGTTGACCTCCCCGCTAAACCGGAGTCTATTCATATTTTGGAGATTCTGGCTGCTAATGGTTTTCATCAGCATATCTATGGCCCTACCCATAAAGATGGCCACACTCTGGACCTGATCATATCTCGTCTTGAAGATGGATTAGTTGCTGGGTGGGACCTCTTGCCTGGGCTAGGCTCTGATCATCGTTTGATTAATTGTACGATTAGCAGCCAGAAATCACCACTCATGAGAACTATGTGCACCATCAGAAATATAAAGAATATTGACAAGGACTCTTTCTCAAATGACATTTCATCCATGATTGGCAGTCTTGACCTTCGTGAGGGCTCAGTTGATGAGGTGCTTGGTGACATTCCTAATTAGTGTATTAATTTAGTGTACTCGATTCTCATGCACCTCCTCAACAGCGTTCCCGCATTATTAGACCACGATCACCTTGGTTTAATAAAGATATTGATGATGCCAGACGTGAACGTAGACGTTTAGAGAGAAAATGGGTAAAAACAAGTCGCCTCAAAGATATTACCATCAGGGTCGGGACAGTGGATGTTCCCCAGTCCTCGGCAATTAGAAACCTTGGTGTCGTGTTTGATCAGACAATGTCTATGACTGAACATGTAAAGGTCATCATTAAGTCTGTTAACTTCCACCTTCGCAATATTTACCGGATCCGCCGTTTTATCACATTTGAGAGTTGTCATCATCTCGTCCGTTCACTGATTTTATCTCGCATTGACTATGCCAATTCACTTATGTATGGATTGTCGGCCAGAGATAGGAGTAAACTTCAGATTTTGCAGAATAGAGCAGCCAGGCTGGTGTTCAGATCTGATAGAAGGGCACCAGCCACACCAATCCTTAAAGAGCTCCATTGGCTACCAATTAGTGAGCGCGTTGTCTTTAAGCTTATGCTTCTTACTTACAAGGGCATTTCCGGACAATTGCCATCTTACTTGTCCGAATACCTCTCTTTGTATATTCCTGGCAGGCCAGGATTGCGATCTGCAGATGACAAGACGCTCCTCACTGTTTCCCGCACAAAAAGGTCAGTGGGTGACAGGGCTTTCAGCAATGCGGCCCCTAGCCTATGGAACTCTTTGCCTATCTCTGTTCGCCACTCCAGTCCATTGTTACTTTTAAGAAAGCTCTAAAATTTCATCTATTTTCTAAGTGTTGATCGTGTGCTTAAATTAGTTTTTTGTTATTGCCTCACATGATATTTAATTGTGCAGCTGTTTTCTTTTTTATTTTATAGTTTGATGTTAAGTACTTATCTCATGGTTCATCTTTTACAATACCTGTTGTGTTACTATGTTTTAGGCTAAATAGTAATTACTCTCTATTTTGTAAAGCGCTTTGACCTTGTTTTGAGAAGGCGCTATATCAAATGCCGTTTGTATTGTATATTGTATTGTATGTCATAATTTGAAATGGCATAAGGCCATCTTATTTTTAAGCACTTGAATTGGAAAGTGTCCAATTTTTTTTGTCACCCTCAGTTATTTTCCACGTTTCGCAGCCATACAGTAGAACAGAAAGCACAGGTGATTTATATAGTCTTCTCTCTGGGTTGTAGAGTGAGCTTGTTTGAATTCCATATTTGTTTGAGTTTCATAAATGCAACCCTTGCTTTGCATATTGTACTTGCCATATCTTCACCGCCACCACCTTGATTACTAACAGTTGCACCCAAGTATGTAAATTTCTGCACCTCGTTTAACTGCTGACCTTCAAGTAGTATTTTGTCATTTGATTTGATGGTTATTCTCAGGACCTCAGTCTTTTTTGCATTTATTTTCGATCCAGTTTTAGCAGCATGCGTGTTTACTTTTGTGACTTTTGTTTGCATATGATGTATAGCTGATTTAGTTTTAGCAGCATGCGTGTTTACTTTTGTGACTTTTGTTTGCATATGATGTATAGCTGATGACATAAGTGCTATGTCATCTGCAAAATCTAGGTCTTCCAGCTTTGACATACATTTCCATCGGATTCCTGTTCTGTTGCCTTAGGTTGCTTTCTTCATAACCCAATCCACCACCATCACGAAGATAAAACCAGACATAACATATCGCCTTGTTTTATTCCAGTTTTGACTTCAAACCACTCTGACTCTTCACCTTCTTCCAAAACAGCACATTCACTGCCATCATACATGATCTTAATAAGCCTTATCATCTTTGGTGGAATTCCGTAACTGGCCATGATCTTCCATAGGCTCTCTCTATGCACAGAGTCAAATGCCTTCTCAAAGTCCACAAACGTTACGTATAAGGTCGACTGCCATTCCACCACTTGTTCAATAATCTTCAAGATAAAAATCTGTTCTGTTGTACTCCTTCCTTGTCTAAAACCAGCCTGTTCATTTCTCAACTTCTTATCAACTCCTGCTTTAATCCTTTCAATTAGCACTCGACCAAATACTTTGCTTGGGACAGATGTTAAGGTTATTCCACGCCAATTGCCGCATTCTGCAAGATCACCTTTCTTTGGCAATTTAACAATAAGCCCTTCCTTCCAAGCCTTAGGTACTTCTTCATGATCCCAAATTGTTTTAAAGAGGTCAGCAAGCCAGTTAACAGTTGTGTCTATGTCCACTTTAAGTAACTCTGCTGTAATTTCATCTTTGCCTCCAGCTTTCCCATTTCTTAACATTTTAATGTTACGACATTATCTGTTACTGGGTTGGTTGGTGTTGGCCTGTTGAGCACTTCCTCAAAGTGCTCTTGCCACCTTTTCTTTCTTGCATTGTCTTCTGTTATCAAGTTCCCATGTTTATCCTTAACTGCATTGCTAGCTCTTCCTTTGTCATTAGTTAACATTCTCGTTATTTCATATACCTCTTTCATCTTTCCCATTCCCAGCTGCTGTCTCTGCTTTTTAAGCAAGATCATCTGCCCATCTCCTCTTATCATTCCTCATACTCTTCTTGACTTCTTTGTCCTTCCTCCGGTATTCTTCTGCATGTCTCTGTTTGATTCTGCTTGATTTTGTCTGTTCCATATCCATCTTTATTTTTCCCCTATCTTCCACTAGTTTCCATGATTGTTATGATATCCAAGGTTGTTGCCCTTCTTCTTATATCCAAGATTTTTCTTTGCAGCCTCATGGTATTTTTTCTGAAACTTTTGCCATTTGGTCTCAACGTCATCATCCTCGTAATCTTGAGGGCATCAAATTGATTTCAGAGTTCAATAGAAAATTTTGACCTCACATTAGGCAACTGTAGTTTAGTTGTATCAAATTTCCTTCTGTTAACTTGAATCTTCTGTTTTTTCTTTAACTTCACTTTCAGCTTTGATCGTATCAGTTGATGGTCGCTGAAGATATCTGCTCCCCTCATGGCCCGAGTATCTTGTATAGAAGTTCTATGTTGTCTGCTGATGAGAATATGGTCGTTTTGATTTTTTGTTACTCCATCAGGAGAAGTCCATGTTTCCTTATGTATACGTTTGTGTGGGAATATGGTTCCTGTGATAACAAAGTTGTTTAGGCTTCAAAATTCGGTTAGTCTCTCTCCATTGTCGTTCCTCTCTCCTACACCATGATTTCCCATTATGCTTTCGTAGATTTCATGGCTCTCTCTCCAACCTTTGCATTAAGGTCACCCATAACCACAGAAATGTCATGCCTGTGTACACTGTCAACAACTGTTTGAAGTTGTTCGTAGAATTGATCCTTGTCTTCTTCACTTGAGTCATTGTGTATGATTGACATCTTGATGTATTTGGAGAAAAACCTTGCATAAATGATTCTCTCGTTGATGGGTTTCCATTCTAAGAGTGTCTGTTCTGCCACTTTTGAAATCATTAATGCTACGCCATGTTATGTAAATTATCGGCTCTTCCTGAAAAAGATTACACTCTGCTCTGTGGTCAACTTGACTTTGCCATGCCCTTTCCACCTACATTCATTGACACCCAGTACATCGATGTTGTATTTCTCCGTCACCTTTGCAAGTTGTGCAGATTTGCCAATGGTGTATGTTGTATAGTGTCCTGACATTCCAGCATCAAAACATTGTAGTACATGCCACATTGCATCATATTACATGTTTATTATTATTGAGATATACCCGTGTTACTTTGGTACACATGGAATACGCCATGAATGAGTGCAGCCACTGTGTTGGCTGCAAACACTGCAGTGGTCTTCTCCTTTATCATACCCTTCCCCCACACCCCCCACACCCACCGCCCATCAATCAAAGAGAGTGTACAAACATTTTTCCATGATTATAGCTTCATTTGTAGCTTCAGTACTGAGACGTTTTGTAGCAAATAACATTTACTCTTCAATCTGGCTTCATTTGTTGCCTCAGAGCTGAATGATATGAACCGCCTACCATGTACTTCCAAGCTCTTATCATATACTATAATCTGGCTTTATTTGTTACCTCGGAACAGAGATTTGTAGCGGGTACCATATACTCTCCAATCTGACTTTATTGTTGCCTCAGAACTAAGAGATTGGTAACACTTTATCCCCGTTACCTCGCCAATCTGGGTTTTCATTATGTGAGTATTACTCGGATACTCTTGTTTGTCCTGGGAACTGTACTCTATTTTATTCATTGCATCGGTTAGAATGCTTGCTCTTTGATCATTTGCTATTCGGAAGGGACTACATTATTAAAGTGGTGAAGCGGTCAACTTTTCATCACCTGTAAGAGGTCGCTGAATAATGAGTCCCAAAAAATCAGGTTCATGACGTAATAAACAATATCACATGTTATGACGTCTCGTAGACGTCTTAAGGAGGTCGAAATACCTTTCAACACAAATAAATTGAGCCTGTGCACAATTATCTAAATATATATATAAATAAACAGTTTTTAATGATCTTTACTCTTGATTTGGTTCAGAATTTGGTATGTTCCAAAACAATTTACATATAATTACAACACATTTAAGATTAATTATACTTATAAAGAGTTCTAGTATCCTTAATGTTGACGGCGTTGCAGTTCAACATATATGTCCTCACCGCGAAGACTCCAAAATGACAGTATACAAAGTTCACATAATTAACTCTTCATGTAGTATAATTCCCATGGGATCTCGCAGTCCTAAGAGTGAACTTTTGTCCAAGCAGTTTCAAGACGACAGGTTAATTACGCCCCCCCCCATCGACGACATAATCCACATATATCAGTCCAAGATACTCACCCCCATTTTCTATCTGGCCACACTTGGAATCCTAATTTTTTGATTCCCCATCACTTCGGCTTCAAAGACGACAGTTAGAATACTTACAGCACTCTGCTCACATGGGAATTAAAAAATATAATAAATCCTGCAACTGTGTGTGAAGCCATAAAATCTACCATCTAGTTGTAGATAAAACTAGCTAATAAGACCATACTGTATACTGATTGCAACTGGGCTGACGGCGAGCCTTAGCTCAAATCTCAATATATACTGACTTCACAAAGATCCCCCGTCTAAAAATAAACATTACAACAGATCATGGCATAACATATCTGAATCACATCACTTTCCATATATAACGTCTGTGGGGAAATTCCCTGATCTTACGATGTTTTGATCTCAAAATCATAAACATTTTCTAAGTTAGCATCCTTGGGGAATGCCCCCCCACTTCCCCCAATTTGAGCAATCAAACAGGTGCACTTAGCAAACAAACTAGGGGTATTCCCCTTTCTTCTCTCTTTTATAGTAAACAAGTGCTTTTCCCTTCCACCGTGAGAAATCTTTCTCAAATAAAATTTTGAGGGTATAAACACACACCATCCCCCTTTTCCAGATCTTTATATTTGAATAAATTTTGTGGAAAGATGTTGCCTACCAAACAACTAAATGGCAAGAATGGTCTTGCCAGTGGCAGCAAAGTTAAGTCAATGGTCACAACTTAACTCAATAACACCAATCATAATACCCACTATGACTATGTTTTGCATGTATAATTTCACAATGATTTCAAAACACTAATTTTATATGTGAATGTAAATGGTACTGTACTGCAGGAGGTGTTAATGTTCTGGTGACTGAAATGTCATAAATGTTTCATAATGAATGGTAACAAGTCACTTGGGTGGGTCTTGTGTGGGGTGAAGGAGTTCCTCATAACTAACATTAAACATAACGAACAACAACACTGAACTGGCGAGGGTATTTGTACAGTTATCCTCAACAATGATGCTTGTTATACAAATTGTTTGCAACGACCTGCGGAACAGGTGCTACACATGCTCTTCCCCCTGAACGAGCTGGTTTCCCGATTGGTCTGCCAGAATCGCAATAGTCCTGTTGCTGCATTGGTTCTTGGTCTCGTCGTGTTGTTGGGTTTGCTACTTTTGGTTGTCCCCTACTTCACCTTTTGTTCATTTTTGGTGCTTTTCTTGGTTTTCTTCACTTCTGCAAAGTGGACACGCTTTGGTTTGTCATTGTCCTGTGTTATCTCATCTGATATGTGTCTGTTTCTTCTACGATATGTCGCTCCGTTTGGTGTTTGTTATCTCATATGACCCTGGGCTCATCACATATCTTGGTTACAGTAGCTGGTTGCCAGGACTATCCTTGTGGGGATCTAACATTCTGACTTTCTGTCCCTTGTATAAAACAGGTAGTTTGGTCCATGGCCCTTCTTGTCCATGATCTGCTTCACCATCTTTGATGATCTCTCACTCATCTTCCCCAACTTCCTCTCCTTTCTGGGTTGAATTAGAAAGGTGGAACTTGGAAGGTGGAACCACTGGACGTCCGCAGGAGTAACTCTGCCGGTGATGATATACCAGAGCTAATTGGGTGTTGCCCTGAAGTCAACATTGCCTGTGGGAGATCTTGTCTGTTGCTTGCACTTCTTAATTCTCCCTTTCACTGTTTTCTCACTGGTCCGTTCCGCACGGCCATTTATATCTGGGTACAGCGGGATGAAGTTGTAATGGTGATACCCCCTTTGTGGCACATTTCCTGGCAAAGCCCGGCCAACATATTGGGGACCTTCCCGGATACGATCGTTTGCTGGTGCTCCTAGCAAACTAAATATAGCTGAGGTTGCTTGCGCTATGGTCTGACTGCGTGTGTTTCATATCTTGTTCACGACAGGAAACTTGGGTGGTAGTCTTGTTATAGTAGATAATCCTCCTCATCATGGTGAAGAGATCGGTACGCTAGCTTTGGTCCAAGGGTTGTAGGGGATATCATGTGTCCTCCAAGGGTTCTCTGTGTTGGCTATTTTTTGTTTTCTGTGCACGTATGGCATGATTTGACGACACCTTCAATATCCCTTGTTTATGCCGGGCCCAATAGACTGACTCCCGAGCCATCTTCTGTCTTTTTCTATGCCAAGGTGACCCTGGTGTAGTTGCTCAAGGATTTCTTGGTCTATTGTTCAGGAATTACCACTTGTCGACCTTTGAAGATTGCGCCATTAGATATGCCCAACTCATCTCGAAATGACCAGTATGGATCGTATGTCCTGGGGTAGTTCTTTGATAGTGTCTGGCCAACCTTCGTTTATGACCTGCCCTACGACACGTAGCACTCACTGGATCTCATGCAGTTTCTGTTTGGATGGCCTCCGGTTTACTGCTGTCCAAGTTTGACGAGGTCAATGTTCACAGTGGCCTTCTGTGCACTTCCTGGCTTTCTTATTCAACACCAATGTCAAGGGGTATTTCCTCATTGTTTGTTTGGGGTTTGGGAGCCTGCTACGTGTGTCCGCTAGTGCTTTCCCAGATGATTTCAAGGGGCTTATGGTCTGTTTCTACTGTGAATGAATTTTCCCGAACACACTCATGGTGTGAATCTCGTCACTCCAAAGAACATACCTAATGTCTCTCTCTCCATGTTCGAGAAGTTACTTTGGTGCTGTGTCAGGGTTGTAGAGGCAAATGCAACAGGTTTGCCGTTCTGCACTAGGCATGCACCCAGTCCTTTCTGGGAGGCATCAACTTCAATTGTTGCAGGTTGGTAAGGATCAAAATATTGCAGGCAAGAGCTGGAGGACACTAGTTGCTTTTTCAGTTTCTCAATGTAGTCTCCTGATGGTCCTCTTGCCACACAACATGGCACAATCTTTCTTGAGGAGTTCACGGAGGGACTAGCACTCTCTGAGAAATTTGGGTACATACGCAGCGAGGTAATTGGCCCAGTCCATAAATTCGCTGCAGATCCCTTTGTCCCTGCGTGTAGGCATGATCTAATATCAGCGACCTTAGCTGGGTCCTGGGCGGAGCCAGTATCTGAATATACTGACCCAAAGAAGTCTATCTTCTCCGCCGTTATGATGCACTTCATGCTGTTGAACGCCCACGCTTCTACTTGGGCCCAAAAGAACTTGGGCTTTTTCCATTAGACATATAGGTTCCGGTCGTGCTCTTCTTCTTCTTTCCCGTTTTCCCCCAAAACAGCTACAAAACAAATCGTCTGCAATCCCTACGCAACCAGTACTTGCCTCTATAATGGCATCCATTCGCTGCTGGAATATGTCTTGGCTATCGATAAACCAAACGAGAGCCTTGTATAGGCGTACCCCATCCGAACGGTTTCTGAATGTTGTCAGTTTAGAGAAGTACTTAGCTTGTGAAAATTCGGGTTTCAATTCCTCAAGCGTTGGTATCTTGTGGGGGCACCTCTTTACTTCTACGACTGATGACGGCCCGTTTGGGATCAAGGCAGACACGCAACGAACCATCTCTTTTCACGCTGGTCGTGATTGAGCTGCACCAGTCGGCGTGTGGGGTTTATTTTTCTGATGACCCCCAGATTTTCCATCTTTTCCAACCTCTTCCTTTAGTTTAGGTTTTATGTGGACGCTACCTTCCTGGGTTCGTCGATGCAGGCTTTGCATCTGGTTTTAGGAATTATTTTCGCTCTCCTTGAACTGCCTATAGTATCGAACTGCTTGGGATAAGCATTCTCTTCAGGTCCTCCTGCACAGATTTTACGCTTGGAATTGGAATCTTACTGAGGGTTTGTCTATGTTGACCTCGTTGATGTGCAACTACTTTTAATCGCCTTGCTGTAGGATAATAACATGACAGCTGGGCGGTGACATCTACAATGTAAATCTAGTTGGGTCGACCACTCTGTACTTGGTAATTGAACATACAAGGTCAATGGCACCCCATGCTTTTGGATTTTTTGTGCCATTAGCAGTCAATGTCGCGTGTAGTCCTGATGAATCTTTCTCCATTTTCCCAAACGGGTACATTAACTTGATCATTGTGGCGGAGAGGTATGGTGTTGCCCCAGGCACCTGTGATCGATTTCAAACTTCAGGCCTATGCTGGCAGTTCTTGTCTGGGCATACAGTATCAATTGTAGCATATACCTCGTTCGCGCTTCATCAACTGCAATCCTACACATGGTGTCCTGGATATCGTATGCTGAAGAATTCAATAGAGTTTCTATCTTGCGCCTTCATCCGCAGCTCTTCTGTCATTATTTCGTCGACCTGTTTCTTGTTGTGACGACGGTGTGATCGGACGTCTACCCCCTCTGACCTCCTTGAGAGCTACTCGCCCTCTATTTGCATCCCCCCGTGCCATGGGTACGACCCCCTTGTTATTTGTCCTATCTTTGCTGTGCCTCTATCCCCCTTCTGTCGACTTGCTTTCTTGCTCCTACATTTCCGTGTCCGACTGCACCACATATCTTACAGTCATCTTTATACGCATGACTCTTCTGGGGGGTGGTTGAGCCCGAAATCGCTACATTCTTTTTTGCGGATGGCAGAAACATCTATGCGAGGGCCTGAGGGTTGTCAATCTCTGAAGGCTTGCCCTCCTAAGCGAGGCTTACGGTCGCCCTCCTAAGCGAATAGCTTCATATTTGCTTGCGTCCTCTTTTCCAAAACTTGAGTTTATGGGATAGACCTTTGTCCTGCTCTAGCAGGTCTCGCAAGGCGTTGATGCTATTGTAAGTTCCATTATGCGCTCGGCGAGTTCTGCTTCCTGTGAAGTACATGCCTTGCCCTTGTCTCGGCAACCGGGCCAACGAAATCTAATCAAAAATGGTTTCGCCTGTTTCTGTTTAAACGGTTGAACTCTAGCCTGTGCACACGGAAGTTAACTTTCGCATTTATTTGTGAATCAAACATCTGACATATCTATAGCAAGGTCCTTCTTGTCTGCTCTGAAGTCCTGATTTATTTATTCTCCTTAGGAGGCCTTCCCTTCCTACTGCTTTTCTTGTCTGTGACACCTGTTGGGGTTGGGGGGGTCGAGGAACACAAGTCCATGCGCTGGTTTGAATAGTCCATACTCCTCTGGCAAATCTTTCTTTGGACCTTCCCGTCACTTTCAGGACACTCGCCATTGTTGCAAACCAATTGTATATCAGGAATACACTACAAAAACATAAACATTCAACATGTAACAAGTGATGGGTTAACATACAGACACACTAGTACCAAGTACTCCCAATGATGTGGCAATGTTTATGTATTTGTCGTTTTCTGCTATGTATGTGTGTTTACTATGGCTATGTCATGTATGTCACTATAGATCAATGTGACTGAGAAAAAATGTGGGTACAGTTGTAACTTTCACTTTAGGCCCCTTTCCTCAAATTTTGAAAACCTGCTCTATATTTTGACAAGTCACAAGCACATAAAGATAATATCATAACATAATCACACATATCAATAAATGTTCATTTGTCACACAATGGTATTGTTCATCTCTGGGGTTGGGACCCAAGGGGTAAATTAACCAAGTTACATTTGCAATAACTATTTCCTGATAAATTGCTTGGGAGTAGTACAAGTTGAATATTTATATTTTTATTATTCAAAAGTCTGTCCAAGTTCTGGCACGTCAAAAATCCCAACAAAGTTTTCTGTACACTACTCCACTAAGTGGGGAAATTTTTAATTTAATTCATTGGCGTTTTAATTCAGTGCGGATCAGCAAGTACAGTCATGCAGCGTAAGTGATATCTCATCACTGACGGAAACCGGCCCCCCCTACGTACTGGCACTGGCTGGCCACGATGATGATGCTGAAACGCTCAGCTTCCACACTTTGCAACGTCGGCGGCGATGTGTTGAATCAAACAGTGCGATGATAGTACGCTGGGTCCCTCAGCGTTGGTCTATAGTTCAACACAGGGCTACATTCAGGGAACGACCTTGCGAGTAGCGGGTGGTATAAAATCCCCAACACGCAGTTTATTACAAAGTACTAGAACATAAACCAATCAATACGGAGAAATTTAAATCTTTGAGAGCACAACCAGTATTATTGTTTTGTAATATTTGTCTCTATGCACTTACGGCACTTCAAGAGTTCATAACATTATCAATATGATCACATGGTCTGTATGATTATCACACCACACAAATTGCTTGAAATTGTTCCAGCCTGTCGTTTGCAAGGTGTGTGTTGACACTGCGACGTCCCACTTCCGCCGATAGCTGGCTGGCCCCAAACTGGGGTTGTAAATCCGACTATACATTGGCACAAACACACAATTCACCGGTATATTCCGCAGAAGATTTTACCCAAGTCAAGTTAGGGACCGAAAGGCTATGCTTTAGCAAAGTTGTTTGTCACAAACTTCAAATGTTTGAGTCAGGCGAATTCGGAACACTTGCGAAGAGCTTCCGGCCGAGCGCTGGTTTTGTGGCGACTCAAATCTTTTTGACGAGTCCAACCCGTCGGAACACTCAAACGTTGTTAGTTTCGCAGGAGTAGGTTTACAAAACCGCTGTCACCAAAACCGTGGAGTATTACTCGGATACTCTTGTTTGTCTGGTAACTACTACCTCCGTATTTATATTTCATTGCATCGTAGACATGCAATGTGCTCTTGGATCAGTTTTTTGCTATCGGAGGGACTACATTTCAAGTGGGTGAAGCGGTCAAACTTTCATAACATGTAAGAGTTCCGCATGAATAATGAGTCCATCATGTTATTGGAGTAATAAACAAATATCACACACAACATTAGTTTTTGCAGCAGAACTGAGAGATTTGTACCATTTATACCATGTGTGACTTCATTGTTGCCTCAGAACTTAGATGTTTGTAACACGTATCATGTAACTCCTCCAATCGGCTTCATTTGTTGCCTCAGAACTGAGATATTTATAAAACCACCATTTACTCTCCAACCTGGCTTCATTTGCCTCCGAAAGCGAGATTTGTATCACTTACCATGTACTTTCCAATCTGGCTTCATTTGTCTACTCAGAACTGAGAGATTTGTAGCACTTACCATACTCCTGCAATCTGGCTTCATTTGTCTACTCAGAACTGAGAGATTTGAAGAACTTCCGTGTACTTTCCAATCTGGCTTCAGTTTGGTGCCTAAGAACTGGGAGATTTGTAGCACTTACATAAATACTCTCCAATCTGGCTTCATTTGTTGAGAGATTTGTAGCACTTACCATAATACAACAACTGCATCTGGCTTCATTTGTCTACTCAGAACTGAGAGATTGTATTACTTACCATGTACCCCATACCCTCCAATCTGTCTTCCATTTGTGCCCTCAGACTGAGAAGATTTGTAGCACTTAACCATGTATTCGTCCAATCTCTGGCTTCGATGTCTTCATTTCTTGCCTCAGAACTGAGAGATTGAAGCATTTACCATGTACTCTCCAATCTGGCTTCATTTTTTCCTCAAACTGAGGTTTTGTATCCACATTTACCATGTACTCTCCAATCTGGCTTCATTTGTTGGTCCCTCCGAACTGAGATGCTTGGTAACACTGACAGCAGCAATCTAGTGCATTCCACCCTCCCATGGAAATGCTTGCGCAGGTGGGCTGCTTTGCCAGTGAAAGTAATTACCATGCGGAAAAATACAGAGGTCACATGAGGGTCAACTAAGGTCATCAATATGTCCACCCCGTCCCCTCCTTCCACCAATTGACATCATTATACCCTTACGACCTCATACGGCATCAATATATAACGGGTTAACATGTTGACCATAGACACACACAACAATGCGACCAGAGTAATCCCTATGTGCCTTCTGCAATTCCTTGCAGACGACACTAATTATGGAACACACCAGCGTATAGAACAACAGAAACACAAAATGTTTCTTCTTGTAAAAGTATTCAAATGCCTACTTTAAGTCATGCATTCAGCCGAAGAAGTCCAGCACAACATCATGATATTGTGCTGGACTGGACGAGCGACACCCCATGGAGCAGTCGTTGGTACGAACCGAGTCCCAGCCAAGATTTGATCATATTATAACACTAACCCTCTGGGCACGACGATAGTCCTCAATACAAAACTTCGCTGCTGCATTTTGGGACTGCCTCAATGCAATTAAGATCCCTTGTCGGTATGAAGTGACCATGTACTAAGAAGCATACTCCAGTTTTTTTTGGCGTACCGAAGTTTGATAAGCCTGTGCTTTCACACACGTTGGATAAAATGAAATGTTTATCGACGCAACATACCGAGTGCCTGTGAAGCTTTGGAACTCACTTTAATACAATCATGGTCATCCCATGTCAACTTACTATTGATGCTAGCTTTATTGTAGTTGACAATGTCACCTGTGCTTATCCTGGGAGTCAGCTTGGTTATCCATTCTGTAATCAAAGATGGATGGAGTTCTTTTCCTGATGACTGTCATAATGAATACTTGCTGACTTTGAAATCCACCTGCCAAGTCCGTGGACCAGATGTGGTGGGACCGTACAAAATACTCTCATCAGCAAAAGACGTATTTCTGACTGAAGATTGTCATTGATGTCAAGATGGGTAGCAATATGACTAAATACGATGTGCTCTATTTTTATACACATAATAACAGTGAGTTAATGTGATCGGCCCTCGACTCTGGAACAAGTTTCTAGAGATACCGTCATGTATTTGCTGGGAGAGTACTAGCGCAGATCTTTCAAAACTTAATCGAAAATGTTCTCGAGCATGGAGTGGTAAAAAGCTGACTTCAGAATAGCCGCCACTCGTACATAGCTATTTTTGTAACCCCCACGAACTTGTCCCTGTTTCTTTTCTCTTTTGCTGCTCCTCCCGGCACCACTGCTTTCTGATGGCGGGTGAGCACTAACTTGTTCTTCCAACTGTTTACTGCTAGTTAGTACAGTCTTGATCTATGGCACATAGGTTATCACGGGTTGCACTTGGTACAGTGCTCGACTTCATGGTCAACCTCTAGGACATCCTTCTGGTCCTGCAGATCTCCATATAGCCAGAGGAAACGAGTGAGTTAGCAGTAGATACATTTATAATTGGGCTTTTCAGATCAAGGCCCACGCTCTATCCGTTCATCTGCAAGAGAAGCCCATGGATATAGCCCGATGACAAAATGCAGAGCCGGAGGCCTATGAATAACGGCTCCACGGGATCCATGCATAGGGCGAAACCTGGTCATCCACGGACCCACGTATCCAAATATTGACTGCTATGAGGGGCATGGTTGAAACTATAGGCCCAGGGTGATCTCGAAACCATACTGTGCCATGTGTAGGCCAATGGCATGCATGCATGTTTTAAGAATTTTGTTTAACGTAGGGTCCAAAACTTGTGAAGAATTATCAATCAACCTTTCTTGTGTTGAGGAAGTGATGTTTGAGTCCAAAACGGATCGCCGTAATCGACTTCTTGCCATTTTTTTTTTGTCGGCAGTATGCGTACAATTTTCCTTACAGCTCGAATTTCAGCAACTTATACACGGCCTGCAGATGGCCGCGTCATCAGTGGTCAAATTATCCTCGAATATCTTCACGGTGCATTTTAATACTTGCCAGTTGGTATTAGCCCTATGAACTGCCATCTCCTATTCCTTTCAGATCGTCAGCTACAAGCTCAAAAGCATGATACTGCTGCGATTCAGCCATTCCTTGCTCTTGTTTGTATCAGACTTTTATACTACAGCACAGACTCCCCACAGTACGAGTAAACAAAATACGGTCTTCTTATATTCATCTCTTACACCAGCTTCAATATGTACGCTCATAATACGGATGAATAGTCCGTACGACAGTCTTTTACGCTGGGAAGAGGTGTCCCGGGCATAATTTACAATTACTATGCCCGCTCTTCCCAGGGCATAGTTCATTTTTTGGTTGAATTCTTGAAGCGAGTGAATTATGCCTCCACGTTTACCCATCAGGGTGACAGGGATTCTATATATGAGTTAATAACCCCGGCCTGTGACGTGACAGCACGCCGTGACGGTAAGAAACCGTCCATAAGCCTGGGTTCACGGAAGCCAAAATGCGCTTCCATTGCCGCTACCATCGGGATGGGATTATTGGGAAGTTGCATTAATTGTCCACATGACTTAACTATCCAGTTTTAAAATCTTATCATGTTAATTTGTGTTCTTGTAACTTACAACTTTTAGGGACCCAGTGGCGTAAACCAAAGGGGGGACTCATTGACATCCTGGATAACGCCCTGATGCTTCCCCCTAAAATATGTGTGTGTGCCCCCTGCTCCCCTGAAAAACAGCTGTTTACGACACGCCACTGAGGGGACCTATACTTGTTACAAAAATGCAAGAATTTGTTTTTTTTGTTTTAATGATTCCGGGATTTAGCAATTCACAGATAGTGATAGTGCTTTTAACATATCACAAAAATGGTTACGTTCTGAGTTCTTAGATTTTCATTTCAATCTACAATGTTTGCAACCACCATTTCAATATCACATAAAATCACCAATACTTTGCTCATATTGAAATCCTTTGCTATATCCCATATGGGTCTTAGGAGATTAGGATTTGGTCAATATTTCAAATTTCATCAAGGCTTTGCAACCGATTAATTTGGATTGGAAACAATTTTTTTGGAATGGTAACAAATAGGTGGAGCCTCATCAGTACACAATATGGACTTTATTAGCCAAGCACGGCATCGCAGTTTGAAAGTTGCGGCAAATTTCAAATTACCGTCTTCGGACTCTATCTTGATTTGGTAAAATATCGCACATCAACAACACTAATTTGCCTGCACATAAATATCACATTCATTAGTAAGGACAAGCTGGAAACACTCAACTGCTGTACGCAATGTACTGGGGATCATGAATAAGAATGGCCATCCATGACCATCTTTGCCACATCTATTCCGCAAATGCTTTTGGCATCAATCATGGAGTCTTCCCACCGCCACCCTCCTTGCCTGTGGTTCCCATGACTGTTTCCCTATTATTGAAAACAAATAAAAACTTTGTATCACTCAAGATATGTTGGCAACAGTTTTGGGGACTAGGAAAAGAGGGTGTTTAGTACAGAAGACAATATGGGGACGTGCTGCAAATATGGTTATCTTCTGGTATAATCAACGGCCCGTTTTACAATTGTCATACTTGGTTATAAAATGCATGGTCATTTTAGGAAAACGTCCAATACTGGTCGGAATTGATACTTTAATATGATAACCGTTGCAGTTAAGTCATTCTACCATGGCAATCAGGCCGAATTGTCACTATTGTCTGTACTAAATCCTCAAAAAATTTGGAACTTTTTTGTAGAGTTTTCCATCTCTTTCATTTGAAGGTTGTTTTCATTTGTTGAATATCATGAAAAGGTCATTTTTGTCTCTTTACAATGACAACCTTATTTGTAACATAACTTATTTCATGGCTGAGTACGCTCTCCTTTTATTACAGACAGGTCTCAAAAAATGTGCCAAATGATTCGACTGATGTAACTGCGTTTGTTCCTATTGGAGACAAATTGTATGGCAATTATGGCACATTTTGTCGGAAGACTTCGTTGTCTTGCAAGGATAGATACTCAACCATGGATTGCGCGGTTGTTAAAAATAAGGTGTCGCTGTAAAAAATAACGACCATTTCACTGATACTAATACTATAAAAACAACTTTTAAATAAAATGAGATGTAACTCAAGAAAAAGTTTCCAAACTTTTTTTGAGAGTTAGAAAGACCGTATCAATATACGTCAGACACCAGACATTGTTTGGTGGACAAGAGCATACATTCCAGGACCCAATACATTAAGCTGTCAATCGATCCATGTTTAGCGATTGCCATGGATCATTGAGAACAGGTGAATGTAATTTGTACTGGACTGCGTCTATCTTGTCCCAAATGGCTGGCTATTGAATACGTCTATAGCTTGTTCCGACATTGCGAAGGTAAGGTGTGCAGCACTGATTATAAACTTGATAATTTAATTCGAAAACTTTTAATAATTTTTTATACAAATTTGTATCATATCAGTTATTCTCTAATTTTGAACCTTTTAAATATCATGAAAGCTGAATTTTCGTAACTTTAGGCCACCTTAATACGCCAGTCAACTAAGACTGAACAAGACACTCGACTGGCGCGTCGCTCTTTTAAATTGCCCGATTGAATATTCAATCGAAAAGATTGCTTTTTCAATCTTTTGCCGTCCCGAATTAGGGACAAATCTTTCGATTGAAAAAGATTGAAACTTCAATGCCTAACGTAGATTGACAATTTCACCTTCCACCAGATTGAACATTTTCAATCTAAAAGTTGGAAACTATGGTCTCAATCTCTAGAAAGATTTAATCTCAACTAAAATGGGTTGAAAAAACAAATCTTTTCGTCTGAAAACATTCAATATGAACGATTGAAATATATGGGTGAAGACGCAAATAATAATACACGTTAAACAAGAAAAATGCATTATCTCAATGCCTTATGGGTCCAAACTTCCCATATCTTTGTCTTTATACCACACACAACACTCTACATTAAATACTTATCAGACGTTATCGGGATATTTGTAATTGGTCTACTTTTGAAAATCACCCAAAAGTGCCGACAGAAGACAGTAGTGTGGCACGTATTGGGGGTAAGGTACGGCCTTTTGCATTGTGAGAAAAATTTGGAATTCTGTTAACGGTTTTGGATAAGAGGAAGCGGTGTTTTGGAGCTATAAATTGGATATGGTGTATGTGTTGAAGTCTTCTCCAGGCCGAAAGCTTGTTTTTTTTTTTGTGAAGGAAAAAGGTGGAATTTTGGACGATTTGATGAGGCAAGTAGTTTCATTCAAGAAATGAAGTACAACAAGAGACTTTCCATGTGAATATTCCATGTTCAATGGGTAGCAATATGAGAAAACATATTATAAGTGTGCTCGGAGAGAGAGTGTGACTAAAATATAAACTATTGGGAATCTGAAGGCATTTGGGGATGAGTTATAACATATCAGAACATTTGGATGTATTGCTGAAGAAGAATAAGTTGTTGTTTTTTTTTAAAATTGGACCAGAATGTTACCTTTTTTGAAGCTGGTTTCAACTTGCATTGTGGACTAAGAATGTTGAATCAAGAAAAAATCCAACCCCCCCCATAATACATTGGTCAAAATTATCCAAACAATGCTGTTAAAATGAGTGTAACCTCACACAACAAACACACATCACAATTTGTTAGCATTTGCAGTCTGAGGTCTCATCTTTGTGTTATGGGAATGGTGAAATAAATTAATATCTAATCTCATAAAGATTACCCCCTAATGGTGGTGTCCTTAATGCTTTTGCAGAACAATCAAAGTCCATGAACTCCAATACCCATAATACATTGTGTGAAAAATTATCCCTATACACAAGGCATATAGCAGAATAAAATATGTGATCATCAAGGTCCATATTGTGTTGTGGGATGGTCACACATGCATTATCATCATGTTTTCCTTGGCCAGCGTCATTCTCTTGCTGCCTGGGCTTCCTGCTATTCATGGGCCTAACTATATGGGGGGGTATTGTCCATAATTGACAATGTTTATTTCTTGCTACCTAATATTTCAAAAAATTAACATAATTTTGCTTATGCTGTGGACAGTTAGTTTATAATCCAAAAAATGTTTTAAATGAGAAAAAATCATCCATTTGGATATCTTAAACATGAACATATTTTCATCTAGTTTTGTTTAGGTATTGGAATTACTATGTAAATGTTAGTTTGCAAATGTTGGGCCTGTAAATCAGGGAAAGTGAGAGGGTGAGCAGGGCACTCAACTTTTTGGGTACGGATTTGTGTGGCTGACTTCCAACTAAAGAGGCTTGGACCGATTTGTCTTTTTATAGGGCCCTTAGAATTAAGAAAAAAATGGAGGAACTAGGAGCTTTTGAACTAAAATGTGGCTCAAATTCAGCTAAAGAAAAAAGGGAGAGTATGAGTGTGAGAGGGCACGAGACGGGGGAAGGGGGGAATCTGGGTAGGATGTGTGTTGCCCCGAACTTTTAAATTAGGGACTTTAGGACTGAAATATTTTTTGGTCCTTTTAATTAGGGCCTTAGATGGGTTTTTGGAGGAATATGCATATGCAGGACTTTAAACTCATTCGGCTCCAAATTAAAGGTGCATATCATGATTTCAGCACCTTCTGTTTTATATTTATCACTAATATCCTTGAGAAAAGCTTATTCTCAAAATTTGAGCTCATCCCGATCTTGCGGTTTTGTGTTAATTATTAATTGCTCGTATTCTCCCACGGTCCCATAGTCTACTGTGCTGTATTTCGTCCGTTTACGGCGAACAACAAAATTAGCGATTTCTTACATATGCGGACCGAATTGCAGTAAAATTGGGCAAAGTGGATTACTAGGTCTAACGGTTCAGATGACATTAAAAATCTGAATATTTTTTAGGTAAGTCGGGGGGGACGAGGCTGTGGATCACGAAATGCCCCTTTAACAGCTTCTGAGGCAAACGATTTACCGAAAAGGGACTCAAGACCTAAATTATGCTTCAACGAGCTGGAAGTATTAGTAACTCAGTGCTGGAGTGCTGTAGGGGCATGAAATGGGGTATTCGGCAAGGAGAACCCTGGGGTGGTTTTTGGAAGGAGAACCATTGGAATCGTTGGGGGAGTGGCCTGGGGTAATTTGGGAAAGAGAATCTGGGTTAATGTCAGAAAAGATCATGTTGTCTGGAACGGAGACCCATGAGTATTTGGGAATTGGCCATATTTTGGGGGTAGTTGGTGAAAGGGCCAAACCTGTGTTAGACTTAGAATTTTTAGTTCCTTGAGAAGGAATGCTCGGTGGCAGCTGGGAAGGGGCTCATAGACAGATGAAAGGGGATCTTGTGTAGTTGAGAAGGGGACAAGTTGTGGCGTTAGGACCTTAGACACGGGGGAGGTCAATAAAATGGGCTTAAGTTGCAAAGGGGCGCCTGGGTAATTTAAACATGGGCCCTATAGGTAGGTGACAAAAGTTTCTAACACTACAGGTGACTCTGATAAGGTTCCGTACGGAACCTAACCACCCCCCGACACGAATCGGCGAAAGCCGAGAACCGCAAATTTCTAGTTTAGAATTTGATTGTGCCGCCCAGTCAAGTACATTCATGCATGCATGCATGAGTACAACTCATGAAACTTGAAAAACATTCAGGAAAGTAATCTTAAAACACAAACTCCACGATCGACATTGCAATGACATTGCGCCCAAAACAGTGTGGCCAAAACACTTGTCTAATATCATGTTCTAATCCATAACAGTACAGGTCCGAATATCATTTCTCAAACTACCTTGCTAATCTTTGGCAGACATTGACTATAGAACAAACGACGGTATATTAATCATGTCAGTTAAGCCATAACATCACAGCAGCCGACAACATCCCGCTGAGCTATTATTATGACTGTCATCGTTCAAATAGTTATCTAAACAGATTTAGTAGGCGTCTGTGAAAATTTGCTATCCGGGCTAATTAATAAGGATTTAAAACAAACAATACGGACCGGTTAGAAATTTTTCTGTAAACGGTTTCAGGTGGTATAAAAGAACAATTTTTTGACAAAAAAAAATCCTACACGGTCTTCGATTTTTCTTGGAAATTCGAACTAAATGTCCGTGTTTTTTAAATGGCTGTAGGTGCGTGAACTGATGCTGGAGTAATCCATGCACAGCGGGATGTTGTTGGCTGCTGTGGCATAACATCGTGCATAAGTACTGCATTGCAATTGCATGATGACACGTACGTAGTACGCATGTACGACAGTCACATTAATCCTCTTTTGGAGCATACAAATAGTTCTTATTTTACTGAGATCCTAACCAAAAGATTAACAAACCTTCCAGGGTGAATATCACCTGCTTCAGGATTTCATTTACGGTTAATTATCCCGCAAACTCTCTGCAAACTCGGCGAACTTGTATCCGCTGCAGCTCGCGATCGATAGCGAGGTTTATCATCTGCTTATGTGAGTTCGCATGTGACAAAAATCGTTACACCTGATTGGACAATTTAATCAATCTTGACACGTTGAAATTGGATTGAAATGATCGTACGAGGATAGCCAAGTTTGCAATGGTTTCAGGGGAATTTCAATCGATTTAGTTTGATTCTTGCATCAATCGTCGCGAAGGTGGAATTCTTTGTGAGCAGAGTGCTGTAAGTATTCTACTTAGTCTTTGAAGCCGAAGTGCTGGGAATCCAAATAGGATTCCAAATTGCGGGACAAGATAGAATCGGGGTGATTATCTGGATGCTATCCTGTGGGATATTAGTGTCGTCGAGGGGCTTTATATAACCTTGTAGTCTTGAACTGATGGACAAAAGTTAAATTCAGGATGAGAAGATTCAATGGATGTTTACCTGAGGATTTATAATGTGATTGCATGCTGTCATGTTGAAGTCTTCGCTGTGAGGACATATAATCATTGAAACTGCATCGCCTCTTTTGGACATTAATTATCAGTAATATAAATTGGTGTGTAATTTACAATCTATAGTAATGTAGTTTGGAATACAAATTCTTGAACCAATTCCAAATCATTAAATCTGTATATTAAAAAATCAGGGATTTTTTTTAAATAACATAAAAACACAATGTGTTTGAAAGGTATTTTCTGACCCTGAGACGCCTACAAGACGTCACAACAATACGAATCGCTGGCAACATGTTATGATCTTTCAACTACGACTTATCAATGATTACCATAGGCCTAAGTCCAGGAGGGGATATATTACCCAATATTTTGATAAGGGGGGTGGTCTATGTATCATCCACCAATGTTGACGCCCGTGCACGCGTTTCTGACAAATGAACCTCGTATTGTACCATATTAGTTTTCAATTGGTAAATATTCGCGCGTTTCATGCAATTTTTGTTCTAATTGAATTTCATTTATGATTTTGGGCCTAAATGCAAAATTTTAGGATTCCCTGCGTCTAATATTACCAGAACCTTATTGTAGCAAAAACGTTTATTTATAAATTTCCATCAACACAACACCCCCACAGTCGAACCACAAATTTACGTACGACTCAATTATTAGACAATTAGGAATACAATTAATAGATAAGTTACTGTCGTTGTGCAGGGATTATTTTGACCGAACACTTAGATAATGAATCAACATCAAGTCACCGTGATGTATGACGAAGCCAAAAATTAACAAACACTTTTTCATGCAATACTGTCACTGCAATTTTATTGTATTCACAATAGACATCAACGTTTACAGTTACTGAATAATTAGCATTTTGAATCTGCAGACCAGCTTGCAGTTTTTATCTTGGAATTCAAGCTTATTTAAAACATTCTCATTAAAGGGGCATTTCGTGATCCACCAGCCTGTACCCAGACTTGACTAAAATGTGGAGAGTTTTATATCATCTGAACCGTAAATAACATCAGTAATCCACGTGTGCCCAATCGTACGTGCAAATTCAGTCGCATTGCTAGCAAATTTCGGAAATTTATATTTTTGTCCGTAAACGGACAGAAATTACAGCACAGTAGCATATGGGACCGTGGGAAACGAGCAATTGCTCATAACACAAAACGAAGACCGGGATCAGCTCAAATTTTGAGAAAAGCTTTTCTCAAGGAATCTAGTATCGATTGAATAAATACAGAAGGGATGAAATCACGAAATGCATTTTTAACCAACATGCAAATGTGCTACAAAACTTGTATGCGAAAGTGTTTAAGTGCAACTGCTACTAATATATCATAAAGAGGTTTTAAATCGAAGAAATTGTACTCTACATTTCAGCACAAAACATTATAATCATTGCAAAAACCACTGTTTGTGTATTTCTCAAATACCTTGCATAATTTTTAAAAAGAAAATGTTCGTTTACTTGGAAACATCTCAGACACCCGTAATCAATAAACCTTAAATGAAACCAAAACACCTTACTCAAGTAGGACCACACAAGGGTGCAAAGTATTTTTGACAGTGCATTCATACTAGTATCAAGCACCCGTCGAAGAACCTCGTTGTGAATAAAAAAAATGTCGAATGGATGATTGAGTTCTCTCTTTAACAACTGAGAAAAACAAATGTTACATACCTTCCCTGCTTTGCTACCAAGCATTCAAGTCCTGCGTTGATAGCAATGCCAGCACCATACCACCTTCTGCTATGAGGTTGTGCCCACAAGCATGGCCTATTTCTGGAAGAGCGTCATATTCACAGATCACAATTACGTTCACGCCGCCATTGATCCATAGTCGCACGGAACCCCGTTTCCAAGACATAGGACTCTTTCAACCTTGAAGCTTTCTTTCTCCCCCCAAGTATCTGGAGTATCTATAAACTAACATGGCCAGACAAATTGTAACTAGCTATGAGCACATTATTATTATTAATAATAAACATTTTTAGCCGAGTGATTTTATCTTTGACCACTTTATGACTGTAGTGACCTGAATGAGTTTGAAGATTTTGTATTAAAGTCATAAGGATCATTTCATCAAATGTAAAGCTCAAATCGGAGATTTGAGAATTTTACCTTGACACCTTAATGACTTTGAATGACCCCTTAATGACATCATCGACTTGTATGGGAATTATATGCATCTGATACAAGTAGCATCAAAGGTTACTACTTGCATATTGAAGATATGCTTTTTGTGGGCCGCCAGCATAGCTGGCAGGACCACTTGCATCCGTTGTGCGTGTGTATGTGTTTTTGTATGTGTCACTAAAACCCTGTTTTGTTAAGTTTTATGGAGCGGTCAACAGCTCTATTCTTTGATATAGTTGAGCGCGAAAGCCGAGAACCGCCACATTCTAGTGAGAGTATTTTAGGACTCAGACCGGAAATCTTTGATCAAAATCTAACTAGCGTAATGTTTGTAGAATGACTTAAGCCTTATTACATACATCGTATAGGCTTACTGTAGGAGTAGCGTTTTAGCGACAATCACTTTTTACCCCAGTGACCTAATCATGACCTTTGACCCCAATCTAGGCATATGACATCAATGTTGTGGGGTCCCGGTACCTGTAACCAAGTTGGTATAAAATTGGATTGATTGAGCCCATATTTATTGGTCGAGTATTTTAAAAACTCATAACAAGACCAAAATAAATATAGGGTGAAAGTCATCCAATTGTCTCATTATGTTTGGATACAATATTTTCCCCCACTTGTATCCATACAAAAATAATAATGGTCAAAATCGGGGCAAAGAACGAAATCGTACAGTCGAGTTCCTCGACTTGTAAGAAAGAAACCCTACATTATACAAAACACAGTCCAGTTCCTCTACTTTGCAAGAAGAAAGAAGAACCAGATCTGAGAACAGATCTAAGCACATGCGAGCGACTTCATGAATCGTTAACACTTAAGTGACCAAGGGGGGGGTCTAGGGACCCCCAAAATTTGTTTTCGCGCTGGCCGCTTACGCGTGGGATTTTTGCGCTGAAATTGTTTGTAATTGTCTGACCTTTAACATGCGCCTTCTTTTCATACCAAAAAAATAAAATCGGCCAAGCCGTTAATGAGATAATTAGTGGGGGTCCCATGGAACCCCCCCCCTTGGGCACTAACGGAAATCATTTGAGAATATTTAAACAAAATCAAAGAACCAAAGCAAATTTTTTTTGTTGCTGATATATTGTTCACACATACATATAAGTACAATTGAATAGTAACATTAAACAAATAATTACCGTTTAATATGCCCTGGGAAAACAGAGAATTTCATCGTGGACGTTGCTAAAAACCGTTACTGTACAAAGTCTATGGGAAAATGATGTGTATTTTGAAACACCCGTTAAAAATACAGGTTCTAAAACTGTAAGTTTTGTGTTAAATATATTAATTTGGGTCTTCTAGAGTAGATTAAACGAAATAAGTTTCAAAAAGTTTGATGTAAGCGCAAGGTTCATTTGAAATTTCCGTCTTTCTGCCCATTTTTCGCGTGTTTGAAAACAATGTTTTGCCCCTAATTTGCAGCCCAAAAACAAATTTCATTTTTATTGTGATTTGGGGTTGTCTTATGACCCTTTACATGTGGTATAAATTTCGTACAAAAATTCCTTCGGGAAAGTGATTTCGTTACCCCCCCCCCCCCCTTGGGCACCAACGGGAGTGAAAACCCCTTGGTCACTTAAGTGTTAAGTAAAATACACATCCTACCAATGACGGGATATAGATTTACGAGTGAAGGTTCATGCGAGCGTATGATGCGGTACCTCGTAGGCACGGCACGTCAGCACAGGTACGACCTTTAGCAAACCGGGCTTATGGGCCGGGGTTATGCAGATGCGGTGATGCAGTGAGCGCGCCCATGCCCAGCTATGTTCGGAAATGTGACCGCATAAATTCAAAGTTCACTCGTATTGATCGATATCGGTCACATTCATGAACAGCAGCTGGGCATGGGCTGCTCACTGCATCACCGCATCTGCATCTGCATAAGCATAAGCCCGGTTTTCTAAAGGTCGTAAATCCATCCAGCGAGTCCCACAGGACATGGCAAATAATGGCCCGACAATGTTTGAACCCACACCCCTCTGTTTATTTTTTTTTTGGGTCCCATGACCTAACTAACTCCAGATTTTATGCATCTTACACTTTCTACATCTATATACTAAATCTATTCTAGACTTGCTAGTTCTCGTCAAAGGCTGCTCAGCATCTTGGAATAACAGTAGATGCGCATCTTATTCTTTCCTGTCCGTGGGGAGAAAATACACATCTTACGAGTCGTTATATGTTCTGATTCCTCTGGTGTTGATAAACATCCTCCATGTTTTGTTGTGTTCGGTGGCAGATGGCCAGTTTGTTGATTAAGAAGTATTCTCGTATATCCCTGACTAGAACGTTGTTTTGGTAGGTAATGCTTAAAATTGCCTTCTGAGATAGTTCTAATATGCTGTTCCACTTTCTCTGGCCCTGGGAGGCAATGTGCTTGCTGTTTTCAGAATTCAAAGAGTTTCTGAACAAGCCTGAGAAGAAGTAAATAGATCTCTTCTGTCATACAAGGATATAATACCACCTAAAGACAATGTTCACACTGTAGGAACTATGATAACACCAAAATGCCCCATCAGAATCCATTTGAGATCATAACAAGGAAAGTAATTAAGCTCAACAATCATCCTTATTCTTCTTCCTGTCAACATACGAATATCGCAGACATCCAGGATCCGATCTTGAGATAAAAATTGGGGATGGATTGAAAACGACACCAGAATATTGGTCGAGCTATAAGTTTTAAAAATATTGTGCTAGGACGCTCAAGCGTCGAGCACAATATTTTGAAAACTTATAGCGGAATCATATCTTTGTGTATTGTGCGAAAAAACTCCCATCCAATTTTAATCATTAGTTATTTTTCAGAATCTGACTTGAACCCAAGCTAGTGAAGCAGGGTTGAACTTAATAATTCAACTATTTTTGAAACCACCACTGGGACCATAAAAGGACACGGAACCAGTAAATACCAGAAACCACCAAATATTGTAACCGCAGCCTCTAGGAACCACCAAAATATTGCACCCATCTAAGCAACTGGGAACCACCAAAATATGACCACTAGAAATGGGAACCAACCAAAAATTGGAACCGACACCAACAGGAACCATAGAAATGGAACCATCAAACACTGGGAACTACCAAGAAATGACACCATTACCCCAGGACCACCAATAAATGAACCAATAGCAGCTGCTGGGACCACACCAATACTTGGAACCAGTAGCACTTGGGAACCAGCCAAAATCATGCGTCCAGCGCCACTAGGAACTTCAAATTGAACCACGTAGACACTGAAACTGAGAAATAAACCAATAGCCACTGAGAACCAGCAATACATGGAACCAGTACCTACTGGGAACCACCAAGGATGTCACTACCAGCCACAAAGAACCGCAGAACCAGGACCACCAAAAATAAAACAGTTAACATAAGCCCCCCTCCCCCACCAGTACCAACTGTGAACCACAAAGAATGTACTAACATCCACAACGAACCAGCAGAAAAATGGGAACCCAAAATGTTTGTAAAAGTTAGCAGCAGTTCCCCCCCCCCCCCCCACACACACACACACACTGACATGAACATCAATACTAACTACCTCAACCCTGCTACTAATTGTCACTGTGTACATACTTATTTCTGCATGTATTACGAATGTGAACTGTGCACCTATCACAATATGGATGAGTTTGTCCCAGTGTGGGAGAAATTGGTCATCCAAATGCCCAATTTTGCAGTACTATTGGTTGCTGAAAGTGTGTAGAAAGTATAGCATGGAAGATTCTGAAGACTAATAGTAAGCAACGAGGTCAAGTAACAAGCCCAAACGCAACTTCGACAACAATCAGATTGGTGGTCACAGGTACACGATAGGTCACGGGGTTTAAGACAACATTACCTTGCATAAAATCTAGAACTATATCAAAACAAATACTGTCATCTTGTAGACTTAGTCAACCAACAAAAAAGTCAATTATGACTGTCATGTGACGCAATTCTAGGGGTCAAAGTCAAAATACTTCAAATTATGTTACACGTCCAATCCTAATACAGATTATATAATAGTAATCGTAATGAACTTTATGCATGTGAATGATTTGAGACCCCTCTACAAAAGTAGAGCGGTCGAGAGGTCAATGCTGAGGTCATGTGGTGTCACTAAAGTCAAACTTCTTTACTGTGTGTAAATGAAAACCAAAGTCAAATAGAAAATCTTATAAGGAGCACCTTGTAGGACTTTATATGAGAGGTCAATATAATCATTTATAAATATATTAATAAGAATATTGTATTGTATAGTTTCAAAGTAAAAAAATACTTATGTTACACTTGAAATCACACTCCTCCAAATTATGTAATATGATCGTGTCTGAATCTAACTCATAAACGTTAGATCTTTTACACACGTTATGGGTCAAGGTAAATCTAGGGGTATCTATGGTTAAACACCGTATCCGCAGGGTACGTGTCCTTTCGAGAACACAGTCATGTCCCTAATGTCTGCAGTTTAACTGGAGCGGGTCCAAAAATACTTGGTCAATCGCAATCGGCCCATTGGGCCTTCATCAATTGGATTCGTCGGCCGAAACCTGCCATATATGTAGTCAAACTCAAAGCACTGATATTACACTCCAATGCATCCACTTCTTCTGAGCTAGTATAATCCAAGTATTCGGCTTTTTTATTTATTCATGAACTGTTTTGTATTAAAACTTACCTATGTTGCCAATGATGTTCTCAACTTGAGTTCCTGATTAGACCATATCTCCTTGCTGATCTTATTCAGCTCGTCTTCACTGCTGTCTATATCCTGGCTATGGCCTTCTCTCGTATGGCATTCCAATCTGCTGTCGTCATTTTTCGAGTTCTCAACCAGTAAGTCTGCATGTTAAAAATCGAGAAGTTTTGTATAGGGTGTACAGAAAGTATTGTCCGCCCCTTAATTCTTAAAGAGTTAAACATAAACCCAACCCAACTTATGTTTTATCAATATGATATATTTATTTCTAACTTTCTTTTCACTACCTTTGCTCTGTCATTTTTTGATGCACTTGGCAGTGGCGGCACCAGACTCTTTTTTCTGGGGGGGGGGGGGGGAACGGGGGCAAAGTGGAATTTTTTTTGTGGGGGGGGCAAAGTGAACTTCTGGGGAGGCAAAATATCACAATTTTGAGAGTTTTAACCAATTTGACCCAAAATCGCTGGATTTTTCCTTTTCCGCCCCCCCAAATTGTGATCCTTCACCAGGGTGGTTGCACCATCGCCGTACGAATGATTAGACATGTTGAGAACTTATATAGCAATTTCCTTATTTTGTTTGGCCTTCTGCCTTCTTTCAAGAAAGTCTTCTCTCTTTTTCATTGTTTTCCCTTGATCTTAGCTGATCTTCTTCCCTTGCTCACCGCCATTTTTGAAATCTGAGGTTTGGGAAACTTAAAAAGTCACCTTATAATTTGCTTGATTGTTAACTAAGTGAGTTTGTAAATCCATATAGCTTTCAAACCTGCCATGTTTGAGGCCGTATCTCAAGCCTGTTACCCTGAGGCATGCAGTTATGCTCCAGTTATTTTCTCCAGTAAGGACATGCCACAGAGTAGGAGGCAGGGGCGGAACAATACTTTGCCTGCACACCCTAATATTTTATACCTACAATTTGATCTTCGAGTTACCATGAGGAAATGACAATCGAGATGTCCAGAGTCAGCAAATGCTTATTTTGGTTTATATGGGTATAGGGCCTAATAGACCTATAAATCAACGAACTACAGTTCAAATTCATAATTCAATACGGATGGCGGTCACTTCCCAGCTAATGCTGCCATGCTTCCATTATCACAAAAATTTTACATACAGCAAGTTGGAAAGTAAACATCCTTCCAGAAGATAGTAAGGCTATAGTACACGGAGCACCCCCCAAACTACCTGTACAAATAAATCAAGCCGTATGGATCTATGCTTGGCTTGGCGTACTTCGTGTATTGCCAAACTGAAGTGCGATCAAACTTTTTTCCACCGAACTGGTTCCGCTTATGAATTAAGAGCGCCGCGCATTAACGGCATGGTGACGCTATATTTTTATGATACAGCTTGGGAAAGATTTCGGGAATTTTGACGTTCGGGAGACTTTTCAGACCTGAGGTGTTAGAAATATATGCTTCAATGATAATGGCAAATCAGGTATGTTCTCAGCTATCGGAAGCTAAAACAGAATTCAAATCAGACTTACCGTTTGTGATTGGTGGTGTTGTTTTGTGTTAACACGTCCGTTATGAGTCCATCCTAGAAATTGAGGGTTCAAAAAGCACTCTATAAGCGTAGATTATGCGCGATAAAATTTGTTAGTGAGATGTACTTTTTGCATCGGTGTCACTTTTGTCAATTCCCTGAACACACTGTGTTATCTATGCCGGGTAACATTTACGTTTCGATAGTTGCCATAATGCATTGCAATTATGCATGGCTATTTTCCGGCAGTGGCACCAAGTTTGAATTGGGAATACACGGGAGTATTGATCGCTATGTGAGTTGATGGTGGGCGTGGGGCTTCCACAGTGCTCACCCATATGGGCGTGGTCTCGCTGATGACCCTTTTTTTTCCCTGCTGTAAAGTGGAAAATTTTTTAACCATAATGTGTATTTTGAATGATTTTTTAAATAACTTAATTCACAGACAAGCCCTACAATAACTATCATTTACTTCCATTTTTGATGACACCTTTTATAGAAGGATGGTGTACAGACGCATATTTTGATGACACATAGACATATATCATATTAAAATAGGCATTTCATAAAATTATACAAATTTCTTGTTTCATTGCAAAAAAAAAAAACTTTCCCCCAAAGCTATTGTTCCATCTTTTGGGAGATGTGTACTGATTAAACAACCAAACATACTTTTTTGTGTTTCACTCCATTGTGGGCCAATTAATGTTCCACATGCAGAGAGGGTGCAATAAATCATTTTGACTTTGCCATCTTGGGCCCATGAAAGCCCCCCCCCTATTGGGCCCCCACATTGAACTGTATGAGTACAACTTGGGTGAGCCCATACAACCCCACAAATTGATACCCTGTGAGGAACACACAGAAATTAGCCTCATATGGCCCACGTGGGCCCTAATAATGAGCCGCACTCTTAAATCTTAATTTTACCGCTGGGCCCAACTAGAAATGTTGCGGGACCGGTTCATTTAAAATTGGTCAGTCAGCGCCGTTCTGGATCGGCGCTGAATCTAGCAACCTTCTGGTTATTTGCATAATAGGATGTACTATAGATTCACCCATCGTGTCACTGAAGAAAAGTTGGACGCGTCGATTAGTTTGGAGACGGAGGCAGAAAAAGAAATATGTTGCCCGATTCCCCGGTTTCATGAACGAACTAAGATAATCTGGCCCTTTCATGTTTACATCATCTTTACAAAGAGAGTGCAAGACTTTTGCGTTCTTTCGTATCCAAAACACAGCCGCTCAAAGTCACTACATTCACTC